>CM075873.1:34236685-34344185 GCA_038021265.1 Cyprinella venusta | reverse complement strand
TGCACTGTAAAAAAATGATTTTTGGTGAAGTAAACACTAGTGAAAAAACCCAATGTAATTTACTTGAAAAAGTTAGTTCAGGCAAGAATTAAAAAAAAGTAAATTCCATATCAGTACTTAATTCAAGCCAGTAGAAATTAAAGTGTAAATATCAACTCAATAAAATTAAGTAAAAATCACTCAACTTTTCTGGTACTGGTGTTCCCATCATGCACTGGACCTTGAATAATTAATGAGGCTCATTTTTCACTGGTTACCAGCTGTATTTACACTGTTTTATCATTGATTTTTGCTTTTTAGTATTAGTAAATTGCCATTTTGTGACATTTCGAGTAATTTTTTTGCTCAAAATGACGCACTCAAACACAAAAACGACCCATCAAAAATGTTACTGCCATTGTGTATTGTCTACCAAGTATTGAGGTGTTTGCATTCACATGACATGATGTATATATAAATGACTTAGATGATCTAAGTAAAGCACGTACTATAAATGACTAATAAAATTCAAGATTTGTTGTAGTGAAATGAAATGCAAAGGAAATCGATATTAATACTAGGTGAGTTAAAATTACTTATTTTTTGTTAAGTTTACTTAATTCGAATATTCCAAGTAAATTTTACTTAAAGATTTCTAATTAAAGCTACTGATAATAAATATGTTTAGGTTTTTACTTGGCAAATCTTTGTAAATTTACTAGCTGTGAGATAGTTTAGCAAGGTTTTTTCATGTAAATCCAACCCGATCTCACGGGAATTCGTACGAATTTTACGAGGTGGCTAATTCGTAACAATTCATACGACCTCACTCGTACGAATTCGTACGATTTTTGTGAAATCGTACATATTTTACGAATTGGCCAATTCGTATGAATTCGTACGATTGACCTACCCCTGACCCCGCCCCTAAACGTAACCATCACGTGGGTTTAGACAAATCGTACGAATTAGTATGAATTAGCCACTTTTGAATCACTCGTACGAATTCGTATGAATTGGTCGTGAGATAGGGTAGCTATACTCCAAATATTTTTTACAGTGTGCAAAGTTGTAAAGTGCAATTATTTCTAAGTGACTTAAAAGTTGTATTGTGAAAATAGATATTCTTTTAATATGCTATATTAAGAAATGGTACATTTTTTGTCAATATATTTGCAATGTACCATTGAAAAAGGTAATATATTTCAAATACAGTAAAGTACACATGTTTCCCGAGGGTATCTGTGTATTTGTGCTATCAGACACCGTCCAAATGTCTCAGATTCTCATTCCTCGGTGCCGTCCGACTGTGTCTGTGGGCCGTGTTTTGGCAGAAACTGAGCTTGCACAAGTCCAACACCCTCATAAATGTGTGTGTGTGTGTGCAGCCAGGCCCGTTGAGCTTTCCGTCGGTGTCATCCTCACGTCTGGGAGAGTGAATGAGAAGCGCTGCGGATGAGGAGTGACCGCTCTCTCCGTGAGTCGCTTAATGCCGCTCGTAAATCTTTCGCAGTCAGCGTGTCGGCATCTCAATCTCTCGCTTTCAAAGTGAGCAAACCATTTGAAGACGGATCACATTTACAGCGGAGCGAGCTTGCTGTGTTTAGCAGGACGCCGAGTGTTTCTGCATCATTTAGCAGAGTTGCATCAGCTGGGTTTAGTTGGTGCATGATGCCAAGAAACATGATATCGGCCTGTAATAAAAATGCCTTCAAATGTATATGTTTTTTTCTGACTTCGCTCGGGTTGAAACAGTCCAGAGATATTTTCTGCCTGTCACGTCATGAGCAGATATCACACACATGAGGTTTTTGCTTGTATCTCGTCTTATTTTCCCTTTGGCTGTTTCCGTCGGCTTAAATCTCTCAGTTTGAATTATTCATCTGAAGCCTGTCTCGTTTTTCACTAAAATTATATTATAGGATATTTTCATTTATAAATAGGTAAAGTCGCCCTGTAGTCAATAATTGTATCCCTTAAAACTCATCTTTGATCACCAAAATGACATATTTGAAAGTTTTTTTCGTTGAAAATAATCTCTTCACACCTTAAAATATCTTGAGTGTAACTCGACACCCTCGCCTCATTTAGTATGCGCGGGGCTCTGAATATGCAAATTAGCCCCGCCTCCACTCAGAGATCCGCTGGTTGGCGATCACACGTTGATCTGATTGGTTACAAGGTGGTTTGTGACGTCAGAAACACCAGCGATTGATTTCAAAGCGTGTTTTTGCAACCCGATCTCACGGGAATTCGTACGAATTTTACGAGGTGGCTAATTCGTAACAATTCGGACGACCTCACTCGTACGAATTAGTACGTTTTTTGTGAAATCGTACATATTTTACGAATTGGCCAATTCGTATGAATTCATACGATTGACCTACCCCTGACCCCGCCCCTAAACATAACCGTCACGTGGGTTTAGACAAATCGTACGAGTGAGGTCGTATGAATTAGTACGAATTAGCCACTTTTGAATCACTCGTACGAATTGGTCGTGAGATAGGGTAGGTTTTTGAGACTGTCTTTGGTAAGGAGGAAATACTCAGCAATGGCACTTATCAACTTACACATGGTGTGTGTTAAAGCATATTAAACACACCACATACACACATAAACAACATTAAAAGATGGATTTACATTACAGGAGGACACTAAACTCTTAAATAAGCATGCAGTATCTATATAAAAATATATAAATCAATATTTAGTTTTATTAACTGGGAATCTTAAACATTAGACATTGTTATAAATGATGTTTATCATAGTGTGTCTATTCAATAATTGAATAATTATAAACTTGCATATTAAAGGAAACGTGTTATTTCATTTGTTTGGGTGTAATTTGTTCTTGTTTCGAGGAGCGCTTTATCACACTGAATGTTGGCGCGATCCGTCTGCTGTAGGGTGTTGTGGTCATCCGTAAACCTTATGGGCATCGGGACACACGAATCCATCATTTTATCTAGAATACAGGGTTGCCAACTTAGGGCTTTGTGTGAATATACAGTGTAATGTTGTATAAGCCATTTGTCATAAGGATAGCCAATCTCTTAATAAAATATTAAAGTCCCCCTGTGGTGTAAATCCAGCGTTTAATGTTGTTTATGTGGTGTTTTTAATCCGCTATAACACACACCATGTGTGCGTTGATAAGTGGACAGCATTGCTGAGTATTTCCTCCTCCAAAGACAGTCTCAAAAACACACTTTGAAATCAATCGCTGGTGTTTCTGACGTCACAAACCACCTTGTAACCAATCAGATCAACGTGTGTGAGTCAACCGGTGGATCTCTGAGTGGAGGCGGGGCTCATTTGCATATTCATAGAACCGCGAATACTAAATGAGGCAAGGGTGTCGAGTTACATTCAAGATAAAAACAAATTTAAGGAAAAGAAAAACAAATATGTCATTTGGGTGATCAAAGATGAGTTTTAAGGGATACTATTATCCACAAGTTTCCGAGGGGCGCTCCTGTAAAAAATAAAGTGGGTGAAACTTCCGGTGAGGAAGTAGCATTTCAATGGTGTTTTGTGTGTTAGTTAGCGAAGAGGCTAGCTGTTTTTCTGAGATTTATTTTACTATTTAAAGACGCAAATCTTTACGAGAGATGTCGTTACGGAGCTCAGGAACAACATGTGCCGTTCGCGGTTGTATGTATAACCGGACTAAACTAATTCAGTGGCTTAAACGTGATTGTTTTGAACATAACATAGTGATCCTGCCAACGACTGTAGTTTCCATCACCTCCCAAAAGACGACGAATCTTCCTGTGGACATTTGTTTCAATTCTTAATATTCTATAAACTCTCTCAGCATGTGATTGGCTGATGTTACAGCTAAACTCAGGGTCAAAGCCATACCAAATGTGCCAGTTCATGTATTCAGGTAGCACATTCATTTATAATTTTGAATAAACTCCAAAGCACAATGACTAAGTGTGTATTTTTTATTTTAATTGTTTGTCAGCTCGCACAACTGTCTGTCACCATGCCTTGATGAGTATTGATTATTAATAATGTTATTATAATACTCCCAATCAACTACTGCGTAAGGTACTGTTATTTCACCCTTTTTAATTTCGTTGAGGTTGTTTGGATCGCTATAACCTGAATGACTGTCAACTGTTGAATGAACGAGTGTCAAGCATGTCAAGTCGCGCTTTGTTTACCTCGAACCGGAAGTCGCGCCCACTTTTGACGCAAGGCCTCATGGGGCGTAGGAAACTTGTGGATTGACTTTAACCATTACCTATACCTTGTATAAGACAAAACACTTGTGACTCCTGCATTGTAGGTCAGATAAACAAATGTGAGAAACTAAAAATAGCATAGCTTCTGTATGCTGTAGTTTTGAGAGGATAAATGCTTCACATTCTTATTCACTCAAACTAAGAAAACAAAACTTGACAAAATAAAGCAGTTAAAGGGTTAGTTCACGTAAAAATGAAAATTCTGTCAGTATTTACTCACCCTCATGTTGTTCCAAACCTCTCTGTGTTTATTTGTTCTGCTGAACATAAAGGAAGATATTTGGAAGAATATTTTAATCAAACATATCGTATTCCCCCATTGACTACCATAGTAGGCCTATGTATTTTTTCCTTCTATTTTTGTCTGTTCCTGACCGATTCAAGCAGTCTATTGTGCTTTCGAGCAGACAGAGACGAGTCTTCACATGACAGGTCACGGTTCACAGATATTTGAAGTTCATTTCTGTTTCTTGAGTCTGACCATTTGATGTTCATCAGAGAGAAAATACTTTCTACAAAGGCATTTGAGGACCAATGAGACAATCCTGAACATGTCCATCAATTGGCTTTCCATACGGTTTGGAAAACTGCGTCCAATTTCTCTCTGGCGGAATCCTGGTCATCTTTATTTACTCTTGCTAGCGCAAAACCGTCCAGAGTTGGTCCGTACTCACTGCGTCTGAGATTTTGAGGGCAACGCCAGCAGCTCCAGATCAGGGAAGGCCCATTGGTTTCAGTTTCACCACATTATATATGATGAGTAAATTATCAGCAAAAGTTTTTTTTTTTTTTAAAGTGAACTACTCCTTTAAGGGTCAATTTAAACGGAAGTCAGAAACACTCATACAGGAGATAAGCGAGGAATATGTTTATTAGAGAGCTAAGGGCGAAAGGTCAAAAGTGACTGGCTTTTTCTTCAGTGCTTGGAAGAACACGGTTGTTGACAAGTAAGAAAAAGTTCCTGACAAACATCTTTTCGGGCCGCGAGTTTCCTTCCTGCCTGCTATTGGATGAGATTTATCTGAATTTCATTGGCTGAATTCTGTATAAAAACGGAGTCATCCAGTTGACATTGGTATCAAACGTGCACAAGGTTTTCAGATGGAAAAACAATAACTAATGCGAGCCATTTCACATTTATCCAACAATCAGTCCCTCGAGCTGAAACACGGCTGCAGAAAAGCCACCAGGATGTTCATGTTGAACTGTAAACATGTCATTGACTCGCCATCAAATATTTACCATTTTCTATTGTGGACTCGTGAGGCCGGATGCGTCTGAAACAGATGGATTGTGCTCTTGAAATGCACTGGTCCAAAAATATTCCTTCTGATTGACATGTGTACTTACAGAGTCATTCATCAGCCTTGTTATATACTCCATGTTTTAATATGTGGGAAGCCTCTTCGGTGATTTCAATCCCAGGTACTCTAGAGGAGTGTCAAAGGCAGCGTTGTCTGAATTCCTCAGAGGTTTGGCTGTAGATAAGGAGGTTGTGATAAATAAAGCTTCTCGTGGGATGCTTCAGGTTATTTTCAGGCCATGGGTAAAAAGTTTGAATTCATTTGGTTTATTATTAACCCGCAGGGGTTCTTCGGGTCAATAATGACCCGAAGCGTTGAAATAAAAAATGTTAAAAATCGTAGCTTCATCGGAATGGTCCGAAACTTGCCGACTTTATTGGTACTTGGTATATGAACACCCAGAAAAATTGGGGACAGGATTTGAAAAGTCTAAGAGGTCGTAAAAAAAATAGTCACGCTCAGGACCTTCGGGTCAAAAATGACCCGCGTAGGAAATGAATGGGAAATTGGCAAAAATATGAAAAGACAGAGTTTTTTTTGTGCGTACAATCTACAAATCAGTCAAGATGCAGAAAAAAAGCACTCAACACCAAGAGTGCAAAACAGACCAAAAAAAACACACACACACTTATACACACAAATAAAATAGTCACACTCAGAGTCTTCGGGTCTAAAATGACCCCCGTATAAGATAAATAATTTTAATGAAAAGGATTATTATGAAAGATTAAATAAAATATGTTAAGACCGAAGAATTGCATTTTTATTAAGTTAGAATTAGGGCTGTCAAACGATTACTCGCGATTAATCGCATCCAAAATAAAAGTTTTTGTTTACATAATATATGTGGGTGCACTGTGTATAATTATCTTATATATATAAATACACACACATGCTTGTATATATTTAAGAAATATTTACATGTATATACCGTATATAGATTGATACGTAATTTTAGAAATATTATATATTTAAATAATATTTTAACTTAAATATACATGCATGTGTGTGTATTTATATATATATACAAAATACTTATACACAGTGCACCCACATATATTATGTAAACACAAACTTTTATTTTGGATGCGATTAATCGTTTGACAGCTCTAGTTAGAATTAAAACAATGGGTGACAAAATGCTTTCCATTTGTTCTCTTTATAATGCAAAGTTCAGGTTTGACTGTATAAAGTAAAACTGCCACTTCAAATTAGAATTTAAACCAACCAAAAATAAAAAAAAGACAAAAATAGTCTTTGAGAATCTGTTATTATATATTAAAATCAACAACCTGAAAAAAATTAAACAATATGTGCAAAAATCTTGTGTTTCTACAGAGAGCTGTAAATCCACTAGTGGTAAAAATGTGCTATTGCGTGATAAAAATGCTAAGTGTGTCCACCAGATGGCTTCAATCTCATTTCAAAAATTGCTTTCGTGAGGTTTAGACTTGACTCTAAAATCAAATGAAATACAGCTTTAATAATAATAATAATTATATATATATATATATATATATATAAATTTTCTATTATATTCAATGGGAAAAAATGGGTCTTAATTATTGCATAAATATTAATTATAAATCATAAAATTATCTCAAAACACCAAAAAAGAAAAGAAAAAATATTATTGAACAAAAATATATTTCATTGATTTTACTCAAATAAAATGCATCTTAATGCCGCCCTCCGGGTCATTTTTGACCCGAAGGTCCTGAGTGTGACTGGAAAACGAGGGTTAAACTCAAATGACCACATTTACTAACTAGACCCCACTTGAAATGGATTAATGTTCGCCAATGCTTGCAAAACCAAATAAAGGAATGAATTACTGTACAGTAGGCTATTGTGTTAGGCTACTGTGGCCTTTAGTCAATAACGTAAAAACATCCTGGGCTGCGTTTCCCAAAAGCCCAAGTAGATCGTAGAACAATTGCCACCAATGCTCTCTACTATTCAGAAACACATCACATTCATAACATATAGTAGATAAACACCTCCTGTATGATATTCAGCTGCACAAATGGTTGTATTTTTCTCTGACACGAAGTTTTCCCCTCTCTAAAATTGTCTAGAGTAACACTTGCTGATGTGATTTGTTTTGATTGTCGTCGTCGTTTGGCATTAATTAGATCCAGGTGCGCCTCGTAACTCCTCGTGACACGTTCATACTCCCGTTTCCACCGAGAGACATTTATTCCATCGGCACTCACGGACCAATTAACGTTTTCTCAGTGACCTTTTGACCTCTCTGTCCCACTGTCAGCCAAACACAAACCAGATTAAGGGCGGTTTAATGTGCTTTAGTTAAAACATCAGTAGATGGTTGTCTGGGCAAATCCAATTGAATATCTAACGATCTGAAAGTCAATCCCAGATAATGGATAATACCAGCGGAACTGAGGCGCAATTTTGTCTGAAATGCATAATGAGAACATAATTGACATACAAAAATTACATGTTCATTATATAAAATCTTTCTTTTTTTAAGTAGGGGAGAGCGGGGCACAACCTAACGCATTTTGGTTTTGGCCATCGGTAACACTTTACAATACACTTTACTATTACAATTAATTCATGCTTAATACACAGATAATACTGAATTAATGTGTAACTAATGATTATCTAAGCTATTCATTAATGATTACCACATTAGGAACTAATTAAGGCTCTGTAAGGTTAATGTATTAGTTGTCATTAATTAAATATGTAATGGTGGATTAATTCCACAATAAATATTTTTTTAACTAATTAATATGTTAATTACCAGAATGAGCCAAAGCCTTGTATTTCAACGTCCAGATAATATGACAGGTACACTAATATGCATTAATACATGATTAATTACTTAATTGTTAGTGCAAATTCATGTGCAAATTACTAAATGACTAGTTAATAATGATGTGCCCCAACAAGTAAAGTCATACCATAATGATACCTTTGCAAATGATTAGCTAATGATTAATTAAAGCAGACAACTGGAAGTTGAAGTGCATAGCTTTGACTAATTGTGCTAATTAACACATTAGTTTACACTATTAGTTAATAAAATATGTTATTAATGAATTAATACACAATGACATATTGAATTAATAGCAATTCATGTATTACTAAATTAATCATTATAGACTCTTTATTAGTTGCTGATGTACTTATGATGATGATGCTCTTCTCTTCCTCTAGGTCTGGTGACTGGGTTTTCTATGAGTCCACCCACCCTTGACAACACCAAAGACCAGCTCGTGATTAACGCTAACGACACGTTGAGCATTACATGCAGGTACAGTCCAATCGTCTACAGTATTAACTCTGTCTAAATGTATCTTAATCAGTGTTTTGCTATTTTTTTAACTATTATGCATGCAGCACTTATGAACTATTATTAACCACCTCACGCGTCTGCATTTCTCCTCTTCTCTAGCTTGTTTACTAATTTATTTGTCAAAAAAATGGCATTGTGAATATGAATATTGGGTAACACTTTACAATACGGGTGCACTAATTCATGCTTAACTAATGCACAGATAATACTGAGTTAATGTATAGATAATGAAGAACTAAACCATTAATTAATGATTACTGCATCAGCAACTAATAGAGTCTTTATGATTAATAGATTTAGTAATACATGAATTGCTATTAATTCAATGTGTCATTGTGTATTAATTCCTTAATAACATATTTTATGAACTAATACTGTAAATTAATGTGTTAATTATAGGGCTGTCAAAGTGATTAATCACAATTAATCGCATCCAAAATAAAAGTTTGTGTTTACATAATATATGTGGGTGCACTGTGTATAATTATTTTATATATATATAAAAAACACACATGCATGTATATTTAAGAAAAAATATTATTTATTTATAAAATATTTGCATTTATATATAATATAAATTATATATAAATCTATAAACAGAATATAAATGAAAATATTTCCTAAATATATACAAGCATGTGTGTGTTTATATATCTAAAATAATTATACACAGTTCCCCCACATATATTATGCAAACACAAACTTTTATTTTGGATGCGATTAATCGTGATTAATCGTTTTGACAGCCCTAATTAATTACAAAAATTAGTCAAAGCTATGCACTTCAACTTCCAGTTGTCTGCTTTAATTAATCATTAGCTAATGATTTGCAAAGGTATCATTATGGTATGACTTTACTAGTTGGGGCACGTCATTATTAACTAATCATTTAGTAATTTGCACATGAATTTGCACTAATAATGAAGTAATTAATCATGTATTAATGCATATTAGTGTACCTGTCATATTATCTGGAAGTTGAAATACAAGGCTTTGGCTCATTCTGGTAATTAACATATTAATTAACACTATTAGTTAAATGGAATTAATCCACAATTACATATTTAATTAATAACAATTCATGTATGAACTAATACATTAACCTTACAGACTCTTAATTAGTTCATAATAATGAATAGCTTAGATAATCATTAGTTACACATTAATTCAGTATTATCTGTGCATTAGTTAAGCATGGATTAGTGCACCCGTTCCTTAACGAATGCTTTTGCTCCTCTCTTGTAAGTCGCTCTGGATAAAAGGGTCTGATAAATGAATAAATGTAAATATATTAAATATGAATTATTGTACTTTTAGAAATGTATTTGTCACACCAAATAGCCATTTAAACCAGTAAAAGGTGATGTAACATTTTTTATGTTAAATTACATTTTTTTAACCCAGTTTATTCCCAGATAGCACATGACCATTGAAATAATGTTGAGTCAGGGTTGATGTGTCAAAGTGATGTTGACCTAAAATATAAATATTCCCCTCACACTTCCATAGATTATTTCTGAAATTCTTGATATTTACCAAAAAAAAAAAAAAGGTTCATGGACACATTATATATCAAACCCTGCATCTAGGTTAGATTACGTTTTGGTGCAGAATGGGATAAAATGTCCACTTAAATAAGCAATCATGACCTGGATTTTGTTGATTTTGATTGAATAAATGGATAAGCCTGTGTAAGCCATTACAAAAACAAGGAGAATGTTACATTTGGATTTGATTCGATAGTTAAGTTTAGAAATAAATGTGCTATGAACACACAGGGAGGCTATCCAACATTTTTAGGTCTAATCCCTTTAAAATTTGCAGACGTTTCTCGCCAAGAATTCCCAGAATAAATTGTTTTTTCAGCGGTTCAGTGTGATCGATGAGCAATATTAAGCAAAGCCATGGCTGGCGTTCAGAAATCACTGTATTTCATAATCGGATCGAGGAACACATCAGTTTAGATGTCATTGGCCTTTCCTTCGCCATCTACAAATCTGTCTGTTACAAGGGACTCATGCACTGTACGCTTTGTGAAAGTGAAAACAAACATCTTTGCAAGCAATTAAGGCAAACATTACTATTATTATTTCTCATACTCAGGATTAATAATTTAAACAACCTTGTCCTCTATATATTTCATACTTATATTTTCATACAGTCTTCAAGAGAAGACTGCTATTACTCAGACCAGTGTTGGGATTTGTAATTTTTAAATACAAGTAACGCGAGATTACTTTTAGTAAAAGTAATCAGATTACTTTAGAAGTAACTAGTAAAGTAATGCATTTAATTTTTAATTTTACAACAAAATGTGTTACTTTTTCAAATTGTGCAAATCTGCAGTAACGAGTTAAATATGTTAAATTACACAAATATACTTTAATGTCTTTGCTGCTGACCTTCGATGATCCAATTCAACCATATTAATAAGCAAAAATGACTAGTTAAATGCGTTTTTGTTTTTATTGCTGCACCCTGTTGTGAATTTGCATTTCCTTCACCCTGAGGCTTATTAACGTTCACTTTTGCTGTGAAATGGCCTTTGCTTTTGTCAAAATATAACGTTTTTTTGCTATTAATAAACATGCAATCCCAGCTCAGGTGACAAAAAGTAATGCAAAGTCATATAACCCACTACTTTCCACAAAAAGTAACGCAATTAGTAAATTAAGGACTAATGCAATATTGTAACACATTACTTTTAAAAGTAACCTCACCCCAACACTGGTTAATATCCCATAGATTTACATCTAGAAGAGATAAAGGGCCTAGAAGAGGAGCATTGATCAAACTTTATCTAATTAGTCAGTTTTGAAGATGAAGTGAATGAGTTAGGGTATAAACATATTTTTCACTAGTTCACTTAAAAAAATACTTTTGCTGATAATTTACTCTCCCCCGTGTCATCCAAGATGTCCATGTCTTTCTTTCTTCAGTGGAAAAGAAATGAAGGTTTTTGATGAAAACATTCCAGGATTTTCTCCATATAATGGACTTCAATGGGAACCAAACGGCTCAAGATCCAAAAGACAGTTTCAGTGCAAACTGTTCAAAGGGCTTTAAACGATTCCAGACGATGAATAAGGGTCTTATCAAGGACCCTTCGAGTATTGACTCGAAAAAAGATTCATTCATTTTGATGAACGAGTTCGAACAGGAGAGTCACAGAACAGAGCAAGGCGAACATTTGAGCTTATAAAACTTCAACTTTGTTATTTATGTATTAAATGAGCGATCGTTTCGCTTGATAAGACCCTTATTCATCGTCTGGAGTCGTTTAAAGCCCTTTGAACAGTTTGCACTGAAACTGTCTTTTGGACCTTGAACCGTTTGGTCCCCATTGAAGTCCATTATATGGAGAAAATCCTGGAATGTTTTCATCAAAAACCTTCATTTCTTTTCGACTGAAGAAAGAAAGACATGGACATCTTGGACGACACGGGGGCGAGTAAATTATCAGCAAAAGTGTTTTTTAAAGTGAACTACTTGAATGTCGGTTGTGAGCCATTGTAGTAAAACAGCTGACGTTATGTGATTATACTCCAGGGGACAGCGGATTCTGGACTGGAGCTGGCCTGAAGAGTCTTTGGGTAAAATCGAGACGACTGACCGTCAGCATCAGCGGTCCCCCGGGCCCACGGCGGGCCACAGAGCGGTCAGGGTGCAGGAGTGTGAAGGGGAGGCTGGGAAACCCTACTGTAAGTCCTTAACACTGCCCGACGCCCAGGCCAATGACTCCGGACTCTACCGCTGCTTCTACCAGGGCATCAAAGCTGTCATCGACGGGACCACGGCGGCCAGCACTTTTGTCTTTGTGCGAGGTGAGACTATAAAGGGTTTTTCCAGGATGAAGCCGAAGGACTCGAATGGTGTGTAAATGTTATCCTGTAGTTCTGGACAAAAGGACTGTAATTCTTCATCATTCTTTAGTCCATTTGTGCAAATACACACTTAACCTTTAAAAGAGTTGAAGAAATACATTTCATTTTAAAAGAAGTCATTCTTGTCCTTATAGAGTTGTTGAATATCAGTGTCTGGTCCCTTTTTCAATTCGTGGCATTTTCCTGAGGCAAACCAAAAATCACAAATCCTGTCTTTATTCGACTCCCTTCAAAGAATGCTCGGCCGGCCCGTCTTTGTCTAAAGTTTCTATTTTCTTTGGGAAACGGACAAAGACATCACAAACATCTCATTCAAAACACCAGCCCTGTTCAGAAGATCAGAGAAGATTACACATGATCACGCTAAGAACATGTTTGCTTTGCCTCTGAGTCGGCCCGCGAATAGGAAGAGCTTTTCGAGATAAGAAAGTGAATAAAGAGACGCTCCATGATGCCAGATATCAGCATTAGAGACATGTCGCTGCCAGTGTCCTCCTTATCTTATAAAAGGAGAAATATTGTTGAGTTTGATGGTCTGAGCGCATTATCACCTCACAAATGTGGATGGGAGTGTAACTATAATTTAATTTACTCATTAACATTACATTTGGATGTCACGCCTGTCTGGATTCATATATAAATGGACTTGTGAATCCGGACCTACTATTTCAGTCCAAATTTACAGAACATGTTTTAATCTAAATACCAATTAAAAAATGGAAATTCTGCTATTTCACAATTGCTGAACCCAAAAGCAGTTTTTTGAATATATACATACCTATATAGCGCTTTTCACAATACAGATTGTATCAAAGCTGCTTCACATTATCAATCAAAACAACTTAACAGTGTTTGTTTATTACTGGAAAAAAAAGACATCCCAGTTTGGTAGAGTAGATCAATGGTATGATGGGTCATTAAATTTGAATATCCCCTATTCCCCACACAACAGTACATTACAGAGACCCAAAAACCACAGAAGTTCACATTGATCCTAAATCGGTGGAGCTGGACTGACTGGAAGAGCTCATGACTGCTTTGTTTTGGATTAGTTGGACATCACTGACACCAAAACACCATTGATTCTTGCATGGTTATCAGTATATTTTGGACTGGTCATCACACAAAACTAGTGCGTAAGGAAAAACGTTTTAAATATGTCATTTTGATTATCAAAATTGAGTTTTGAGGGAGACTATTATTGAGTTCACTTTTCAAAAAACTATTCCTGATAATTTACTCCAAGATGTCCATGTCTTTCTTTCTTCAGTCGAAAAGAAATGAAGGTTTTTGATGAAAACATTCCAGGATTTTCTCCATATAATGGACTTCAATGGGAACCAAACGGTTCAAGGTCCAAAAGACAGTTTCAGTGCAAACTGTTCAAAGGGCTTTAAACGACTCCAGACGATGAATAAGAGTCTTATCAAGCGAAACGATCACTCATTTAATAAATAAATAACAAAGTTGAAGTTTTATAAGCTCAAATGGCCTTGCTCTGTTCTGTGATGCGCGTTCGTGACTCTCCTGTTCATCAAAATGAACGAATCTTTTTTTCGTGTCCTTTGGTTCATTCAACGAACGGAATGAACAAACCTTTTTTCGTGACATTTGGTTCATTCAATGAACGAAATGAACGAATCTTCATTGAATGAACCAAATGGCATGAAAAAAGATTTATTCATTTCGTTCGTTGAATGAACCAGATGACACGAAAAAAGATTCGTTCATTTCGTTTGTTGAATGAACCAAATGACACGAAAAAAAGATTCATTCATTTCGTTCGTTGAATGAACCAAATGACACGAAAAAAAAAGATTCGTTCATTGAATGAACCAAATGTCACGGAAAAAGGTTTGTTCATTTCGTTTGTTGAATGAACCAAAGGACACGAAAAAAAGATTCGTTCATTTTGATGAACAGGAGAGTCACGAACGCGCATCACAGAACAGAGCAAGGCGAGCATTTGAGCTTATAAAACTTAAACTTTGTTATTTATTTATTAAATAAGCGATCGTTTCGCTTGATAAGACCCTTATTCATCATCTGGAGTCGTTTAAAGCCCTTTGAACAGTTTGCACTGAAACTGTCTTTTGGACCTTGAACCGTTTGGTTCCCATTGAAGTCCATTATATGGAGAAAATCCTGGAATGTTTTCATCAAAATCCTTCATTTCTTTTCGACTGAAGAAAGAAAGACATGGACATCTTGGATGACACGGGGGCGAGTAAATTATCAGCAAAAGTTTTTTTTAAAGTGAACTACTGCTTTAAGGTTGTTTTCACTGTGAAGCAGTTTGAGGAGCTATATAGCCTAACATAAATTACTATTGTCACTATATATTGAACTTAGTCAGATTCCTCAGTTGTCTCCTACAGAAAAGTAAAGGTTACATTTTAAAGTCAGTTACATCGATGAGTCTAATTGTTTAACTGCTAGTTGGTCAAACCAACCCGATCTCACGACCAAGTCGTACGAATTTGACGAATGATTAAAAAGTGGCTAATTCGTAACAATTCATATGACCTCACTCGTACGAATTTGATAAATCGTACATATTTTACGAATTGGCCAATTCGTATGAATTCGTACGAATGACCTACCCCTGACCCCGCCCCTAAACCTAACCATCACGTGGGTTTAGACAAATCGCACGAATTCGTACGAGTGATTCGTACATGTTTTAATCATTCGTCGTATTCGTACGAATTAGGCGTGAGATAGTGTTGGTCAAACAGTCTGAACACAGTGGCGGTGTTTATGCACCATGTGAGTAAGTACTGAGAGACTCTTAGGGGGTTTGTTTATATTCGCTCCACATCCAGCTCTGTATTTGAAACAAACTGAGTTGATCAAAGAGTCTGCGACATCGGACGGTTGCTCTCATTCCTCGACGGTGTTGTGAGAGCCAGGATCGAAAGGGGCCCGGGGAGAGCCAGGTACGGACGTCCCGCTGACTGACTCGCTCACTCGTGTGAAACGCCGGGTGATTTCTCCTGACAGCACGCCGAAGCCGTGTCCACAGATCAGCGCAGGAGGCTGATCAGAGCCAGCTGAAATCACACATATAAATTAGCGGTGAGCGGAGAGCCGAATGACTCTCGGCTGCATGTGGCTTCATTTATCCAACGCCTCTCGATCCGAGCTGTCGGCGTTATGGCTTCATGTCACGCCCTCCAGCGCCTCCCAATCTCTTCAGAAAAAACAATCTCCCTCCTGAAGATGATTTATTGTGAAGCACCATAGCTGTGTATTTTCCCTGTGTACGCAGACCACCGCGGGGCAGAAACATGAACCCCGAGATACGGAGGTGTGTTTGGACTCCGACAGCTTGGAGTGATTGCTTTGAGCTGCGTGAGGAACAAGCAGACCTGTTAGAATAATGCCGGCTCTGGAGAAGCGGATGTTCAAATAAAGGCTTAGAAAGAGCGCTAGGTAGGGAGCGCTGGAGAGGTTTGTTTAGCGGTCCCGCACATATGGATTGTGACCGAGAAGAAGCCTTGTATTTAGAGGTTTAAGGAACAGTGATAGAGACTGTTGATAGAGCGGTGTCATGAAAATCTCCCCTCTTAGATATAATCAGGCTAAAAACTGTGTATATTCAGGCAAAGAACTGGAGCTGGAATGTTAAGTCTTGATATTCTGGGTTAAAGACTTAGGCTGTGTGTCCACCAAAGCGTTTTTAGCCAGTTTAGCTCTGCTGAAAATGCCTAGCTGTGCCAATATTGACATTTGAAATTTTTACAGGGAAAAACAAAACTTGGAAATATTGCTCTTACAATAACAATTTATTGTTATTTATTAACAACATTAATGTATTTGGTTGAGTTGGTCATTAATAAACTTGATTCTTGAAGTTTGTTAAGATGGGAAGTAGACAACAATTGCATGCAAACAACAGAAACAACCAAGAAAACAGCTCCCGATATGTCTTTTCAGTCACAATTTGATGTGTTAACAAGACAGCAAACATAAAATAAGAAGGACACTAGTTTGATTTGAGCATAGGCTACCTATCTGTGTAGGCAATTACATAAACTAAAAGAAAAGCTGATATTCTGACTATTGCTCGTTTTATTTATTTATAAAACATAGTTTTACCCAAACTGGATAATTAAGACAAGTTTAAATGGCTAAATCTTGTATAAATATATGTTTGGGTCTTTTTCTTTTCTGACGTAGCATACTCCAGTTCTTGTTAAAACACACTAGACATGCAAATTCTGTGCATTTTGGTCACTTTTTGTGTAAAATCATATTTATTTTCTCCATCAAAAGTGTGCTTTCACCTTAAATGAGCGTGAGCACAACAAAAATAGACTCCCCCGCTTCACTGCAGATTACGCAACGCTCCTCCTCGCGGTGTGAATGCGTTCATTGATTAACATGCAAGCCAGGAAAAATACGCGGTGGCCGCGAATCCCGTGATCAGTTCCGGTTGCCGTTTCGCAGCTGGTTAAAATAAGGGGTTAAAACGGCCGTCACGCTTTTTCTGTCAATGGTATAGAGTACCGGCTACAAAGGTACGCAAGAATAAGTGCAGGAGGTACGCTTAAGAATAAAATGTAGAAGTGAGTACCGCCCCACGAGCACTGGATGTAACGATATTCGAACCGAACCGAAAAACCGCGATACAGAACTCACGATTCGAATCGCGTACTGAACACGCCCCGCCCCCTGTAACCCCGCCCCCGCAGCTGCCCCCGCCCCCGCCCGGCTCAATGGACCTCCTCATGTCAATGTAAACAGTACACAACATCAATGAATTCAGTTTTGTAACCTAACCACCATTAACACCAAATAACAAGCTCCGTGTTTTGTTACTTTCGATAATAAGCAAGGTGTAGTCTTTCAAATTCTGATCACAAAATTCAAACAATTAATGGCGTTTTGGCGCTCGTTGATGTGGCGTGACAGATCGCTGTATGCTCGTCATCTCAAGCGGCAGCGCGACGCGCGAGTAAACGCTATAATCTCTTCCTTAGTAACAGAATGGACACCTGAAGGTATGTTGAAAGATATAGTGTACTTATTGAAAGGCATCATAACTCGTGTAATCGCTCAATCTTTCAGCAGTGGAAAGACGTCAATAAAACAGCATTAGCTTTAGCTTGTCACTAGCAAACTCAACAGGCAGTGATTCAGTGCCCACAACTTATAAATGAACTCTTGCACTAAATTTGCACTATGTTAGCCAAATAGTTTATTTAACCTGTTAATGATATCTTGATTATTTAATGTATGTTTAAGATATCTTTCATGAAAATGACAACTGTGTAGGCTAAGATTATATTTCAATAACAAATTAGAGTAAAAACACAAGTTAATGTAAAAACTGCCTTATGTTCAGTTTACATGTTTTCATACAATGTGTTGTGTGTTGATTATTATATCTAAAAAAATAAATAACATCTGAATTTAGGTTAAAAGTCTAGGCTACAACCTTTAATGTTATAGTAATGTGCGGCTCCCTATATAGTTTACAGCATTAGCAGATTTTGTTAATCCTTGTGAAATGTTTAATTGTAATTGAATTAATTTAAAGACAAAGACAAATTTTTCATTAAACCACTGTTTAGAAAAAAACAACAACAAAAAGCAATTCAATCTTAACCAAAAAACCCCCAAACCTTACATTTTTTATTTTACATGGGGCTTGATTTGAGGTGACGGGACTGAACTAACGTCACTTTCTTTCAAACAAACAGACCCACAAAATCCATTCATCATGAGGAATGGGAGTGAAATGGAGACCATCTTCATAACGAACTCGGACACACACATTGAAGTGCCATGTCTGGTTTCAGACCCGGACCTGAAAGTCACTCTCTTCTTGGTAAGTCCTCCAACACACTTCCAACATCATCTCTCTGAGGGAATCTTTTGCTTTTAGAGATTGAACCCATGATTGACAGTTACTGTACAGTGTACACGCAGCATACAGTAAGTGTAACTTTCAGCCCTCAGCTTACTCAAGTCACATATGGCGTAAATAAAACGTAAACGTAAATAAAATCATCAGAAGTAATAAAGTGCAACGTGATATTGGCTCTTCAAAATGGGAATCGTTTAGAATTAAGAAATCAATATATTTTTTCAACCCTGAGTTCAGCCTTTTGTTTCAACTTCCAGCATTGTATTAAAGGAGTAGATCACTTTAAAAAAAAAAAAAAACTTTTGCTGATAATTTACTCTCCCCCATGTCATCCAAGATGTCCATGTCTTTCCTTCTTCAGTCGAAAAGAAATTAATGATTTTAAGTATTTTCTCCATATAATGGACTTCAATGGGAACCAAACGGTTCAAGGTCCAAACGAGAGTTTCAGTGCAAACTGTTCAAAGGGCTTTAAACGACTCCAGACGATGAATAAGGGTCTTATCAAGCAAAACGATCGCTCATTTAATAAATAAATAACAAAGTTTAAGTTTTATAAGCTCAAATGCTCGCCTTGCTCTGTTCTGTGTGACTCTCCTGTTCGAACTCGTTCATCAAAATGAACAAATCTTTTTTTCTAACATAATTATTCAGAATTGCTGCAGAACTTGACAGCTAAAGGATAACTGATTTTTTTAATTTAATGTAAAGGAGCTGCTTTGACAGTTTGTTCGATGGGGAATTTTAAGTGACATGATGACAGAATATATTGATTTAAAGCAAACGAGATGCAGGACTCGGATGTGACTCATAAAATTAGGCTTGTTTTTTCTGTTTCTCAGTGTTTCACAGGCGAAATGTCAGTAAAAATTGGAAGTTTTGTGTGAGAGAGCACAAGTTCCCCTCGTAGATTTCACTCGTGTTCCCAGAAAGCTGCTTGGTTTTGAACGTGACTTGTGTGAGCTGTGCTTTGTACAGTACAGGTCCTCTTTTGTCCATGAAATTTCGCTAATACAATGCATTTTTTTTTTAAATTATCATGCATCTTAATTTTCAAAGATACAAATAATATTTTTCGATGTTTGACATCTGCTTAGATTGAGTCACAGTGATCTTTCTAATCTAAGGCTTGTGTTTTGTTCATGCATTAGATTGGTCTGATTGAGTTTGATTCATGTTTAATTGAATGATGTTGTCGTTGGTACAGTACAGGGAGCCTCCGTTGCTTCTAGACAGCAGTGAGATCATCTGGAATAATAAAAGGGGCTGGTCGGTTCCCATGCACGTCTATGACCACACTTCCATCTTTTTCGGCTTCTTCTGCTCCGTCAAGAACACCGAGCACAGGTCCAAATTATACTTGGTGCAACTCACAGGTAAGACCTGTTCAATATTCGCTTCATTGGCTGTATTTTGATCATAAATCCAAGCTTTAAATATTATCTTAATAAGACATATTATTGGCAGATACAGTCACAATTGATATTTATAAATATCTAATCGATTTACATTACAAGCTTTTACTTTTTGTCCATATGAATATCAGCATCTGTAGCAAATTGCATATTTTTTGCTCAGTTTGAAAATAAAACTGAGCTGTTTTTCTTCTTCGAATGTGAGCTGTATATTCTCCCTATATGAGCCATAAAAGCCTGATGTGCCTGATGTGACACCCTATTGAGCTGGTAAGTCCCGCCCCTTTCTGCTAACCCCGCTGGACCTCGAGGTTAAAAAATCGTCAATGCAAGTGAATGAAAGAAAGTAATTATTTTCTAATCCCGTTTGAGTTTCGCAATGAACACGAACATATGTTGTCTGTGAATTTTTAATATAATTTTTCGTGTAAAGAATGCTACAATGTAGGGCCGGAAAACGATTAATCGCGATTAATCGCATCCAAAATAAAAGTTTGTGTTTACAAAATATATGTGTGTAGTATGTATAATTTTTTTGTACGTATAAATACACACATATGCATGTATAAATGTAAGAAAAATGTGTTATTAATATATCAAACATTTATATTTATGTATGATATTAATTTTGTATAAATATTAGGGCTGTCAAACGATTAATCGCGATTAATTGTATTCAAAATAAAAGTTTGTGTTTACGTAGTATATGTGGGCGTAGTGTGTATAATAATTTTGTATATATAAATACACACACATGCATTTATATATTTAAGAAAAATCTGAAAGTATATACTTTATATATATTTATACATAATTAATATTATGTATAAATATAAATATTTGATATATTCAGAACACATTTTTCTTAAATATATACATGCATGTGTGTGTATTTATATATACAAAATTATTATACACACTACGCCCACATATATTATGTAAACACAAACTTTTATTTTGAACGCGATTAATCGCGATTAATCGTTTGACAGCCCTAATATTTATACATAAAGTATACATGCAAATATTTCTTAAATGTTTACATGCATGTGTGTTTATTTATATAAACAAAATAATTATACACACTACACACACATATATTATGTAAACACAAACTTTTATTTTGGATGCGATTAATCGCGATTAATCGTTTCCCAGCCCTACTACAATGTAGCGGTAGAATTTTAATACGGTTAGACTTTGCGGACTACAACTCTTTCTACGTATTTGATATACATCGTTTGATATGGACGTGATATAGATATATATAATGAGCTTGATAGACGCAATCATGCAGGGTGTTCGACTCGTTCCCGTGAAAGGGAACCACAGTTGTAGATAATGCAGCATTTCTAAATTTATAATGCAGCATTTCTAATTTAATGGTTAACATTAATGTAATAATATTGCGATAATATCAAATAATAATATATTGGGGGAAAAGCCGGATATGTAAGGATGCTATTGACGAGTTTGAATACTCTGTTTTACATGGAAATACCTACGCTATCTCACGACCAATCCGTACTAATTCGACGAATGATTAAAAAGTGTCTAATTCGTACGATTTATCTCACGACGAATTCGTACGACTTGTCTAAACCCACGTGATGGGTAGGTTTAGGGGCGGGGTCAGGGGTAGGTCATTTGTACGAATTCATACGAATTGGCCAATTCGTAAAATATGTACGATTTCGCAAACTCGTACTAATTCATATGAGTGAGGTCGTATGAATTGTTACGAATTAGCCACTTTTCAATCATTCATCGAATTCGTACGATTTGTCTAAATCCACGTGATGGGTAGGTTTAGGGGCGGGGTAAGGGGTCGGTCATTCGTACGAATTCATACGAATTGGCCAGTTCGTAAAATATTTACAATGTAGCAAACTCGTACTAATTCGTACGAGTGAGGTCGTATGAATTGTTACGAATTAGCCACTTTTTAGTCATTCGTCGAATTCGTACGATTTTCTAAATCCACGTGATGGGTAGGTTTAGGTCATTTGTACGAGTTCATACGAATTGGCCAATTCGTAAAATATGTACGATTTAGCAAACTCGTACTAATTCGTTCGAGTGAGGTCGTATGAATTGTTTCGAATTAGCCACTTTATAGTCATTCGTCGAATTTGTACGATTTTTCTAAATCCACATGATGGGTAGGTTTAGGTCATTTGTACGAGTTCATACGAATTGGTTAATTCGTAAAATATGTACGATTTAGCAAACTCGTACTAATTCGTACGAATGAGGTCGTATGAATTGTTACGAATTAGCCACTTTTTAGTCATTCGTCGAATTCATACGATTTGTCTAAACCCACGTGATGGGTAGGTTTAGGGGCGGGGTCAGGGGGAGGTCATTCGTACGAATTCATATGAATCGACCAATTCGTAAAATATGTACGATTTAGTAAACTCTTACTAATTCGTACGAGTGAGGTCGTATGAATTGTTACGAATTAGCCACTTGTTAGTCATTCGTCGAATTCGTACGATATGGTCGTGAGTTAGAAATACTGTACATGGATTGAAATGTGTTGCAAATGCAGTTTCAAAAAGTGGTATTGCCAAGAAGGATCGTTTATATTTTACATTTAAACCATTTGGCTGATACTCATGTCCAAATTACATGAACATCAATCATGTGAACGATCACATTTTAAGCTTATATTTTGGGTGGAAACAGCATTATTAACCAGCGGCTGTGATTGGTCAATAGAGATGTTGTTCCAGAAATAACAAAGCTTGTTGATCTAGGAACTTGTTTTCCTGGGTTGTGCGCCATATAGATTGTTGTTTAACTTGCTGAAGTGTGACTTGATCGATTAGGTAGAATTATCTGTGACTTCACGTTTCGTATGATATTGAAAACAAGGTGTTTTTACTCACTCCATCAGATTTGTCTATGAGGTTGAGCTGGTTTTCTGGCTCTGGGATCTTCTCCCATCCTGCTGTGGGATGTCTCATGATACCCTGATAAACGAGGGTCATTCTTCTAAAGTGTGGCTCATACGAAACATTCGCCAAGATCAATAGCCTCTTTTACGCGAGAGGGGAAAATGAAAAGTCGAAAAGAAATGATCACGTCTTCACCAGCTGACCTCCTGAATAAACACTTCACGTCTAATGACATTCACCTCATGCTGTTGTTTGCTCCGGTTCAAATGTACAAATTACCAACAGCTCACAAAGTCACAGTGGGGTTTATTCAGATTAATGAGGTTATTACTGATGCTGAACACATAGAAAGGACTGCAGTAAAGAAGACCTCACATTGTGATTATAGTGAGAACATGAAGGAAAAACAGCTCTGTTTTATTCAGAGGCTCAAACTGAGGAAATAAATGCAATTTGGTATCTATTTCTTCCAATAATATGTCTTAGTAAGATGATATTTAAATGCTTTTATTTATATAATGCAATGCAATGATTGAGAGATGAACAAATAAACCTTCCTCAAAAACTTGATGATCATAGTCGATACTCATGATTTGTCTAATAAATGATGTCTGGATTATAAAGAAAATGTCTGCGACTGTAACCTTTGTTCCCTGAGAACAGGGACCGAGACACTGCGTCAAATGACATAATAAATTAAGACAGTTTAGTGTATGAAGTGTCCAGCATTCCACACTTTAAGAAGTGAATTTAAATTCATTTAAATATTCTTTTCGGAATCTTCGGTGTGCACACTACACATCATACACTCAGAAAAAAAGGTACAAAAGCTGTCACTGGGGCTGTACCTTTTCAAAAGGTCAACTTTTGTCCATTTTAGGTGCTAATATGTCCATTTCAGGTGCTAATATGTACATTTCAGGTGATAATATGTACATTTTAGATATGAATATGTACATTTCAGGTGCTAATATGTACAATTTAGGTGCCAATATTTACATTTTAGGTGCCAATATTTACATTTTATGTGCTAATATGTCCATTTCAGGTGCTAATATGTACAATTTAGGTGCCAATATTTACAATTTAGGTGTTAATATGTACATTTTAGATGTGAATATGTACATTTCAGGTGCTAATATGTACAATTTAGGTGCCAATATTTACAATTTAGGTGTTAATATGTACATTTTAGATGTGAATATGTACATTTCAGGTGCTAATATGTACAATTTAGGTGCCAATATTTACATTTTAGGTGCTAATATGTACATTTTAGATGCTAATATGTACAATTTAGGTGCCAATATTTATATTTCAGGTGCTAATAGGTCTACATTTTAGGTTTGAATATGTACATTTCAGGTGCAAATACTGTATGTACATTTCAGGTGCTAATATGTACAATTTAAGTGCCAATATGTACATTTCAGGTGCTAATATGTACATTTTAGGTGTTAATATGTACAATTAAGGTGCCAAAATTTACATTTTAGGTGCCAATATTTACATTTTATGTGCTAATATGTCCATTTCAGGTGCTAATATGTACATTTTTGATGTGAATATGTACATTTCAGGTGCTAATATGTACAATTTAGGTGCCAATATTTACATTTTATGTGCTAATATGTACATTTCAGGTGCTATTATGTACAATTTAGGTGCTAATATGTACATTTTATGTGTTAATATGTACCATTAAAGTACCAATATGCAGCCTTTAGGCACAAAAGGTTACCTTTTGAAAGGGTACAGCCCCAGTGACAGCTTTTGTACCTTTTTTTCTGAGAGTGTATTTAACACCATAGATTATTTGAGATGCACGATCGAAGGAGGGACTCGAGCCATTCAGAACACCCTCGCACTGCATAAAAACACATTAAAACACAGAGCATCTATAGAAACTAGAGACATTTGCACGGATAAACATCAGTTTAGTAGTAAAGGGAACACACGGCTCTGATCAAGTATGTGTGCAACACCGACAGGCCTGCGCTTTTACCAGCTCAAGCTGTTCCCCGAGGACTCTCCGGTGGAGCTCATGAGGGGAGGCGTCCTCCTGCTCAACTGCACCGCACGCGTCGAGTTCAACACCGGCGTCGAGTTCCTCTGGGACTATCCTGGACAGAAGGTAATCACACACTTATCAGAGACATCGTGACCTGTCCAATTCCCAGTTCATGACCTTAATAAAAGAATGAGCTTCCAGCTCATTATTTACGCTGTCTCAATAGTCAAGCATTTCATTTCATTTTTAATTTCCTGTCTTTTAATTTCCAGGGCATTTGGGAAACTGTATGTATATTATGACGCCTTGAGCACTGATCAGAGATGTTTTGTCACAGGAGAACCGGCCGGCCAGTTTTCAGCCGGTGCGTAACATCTTGTCGGACGCCACGGAAGCCTCCAGTATCCTGACCATCCCGAGTGTCCGTGTGGACGACAGCGGGTACTACACCTGCTCGGCCAGCACTGTGGAGAAGACTCGGCATCTCACCACTGTCGTCATCGTTCACGGTAGCTCACGGATAACGCTACGATGAACTTAAAGGAGCAGTTCACTTTTCAAAAAACGAAATTAACGACAAGAAATGAAGGTTTTTGATGAAAACATTCCAGGATTTTCTCCATATAATGGACTTCAATGGGAACCAAAACAATTCAAGGTCCAAAAGACAGTTTCAGTGCAAACTGTTCAAAGGGCTTTAAACGACTCCAGACGATGAATAAGGGTCTTATCAAGCGAAACGATCGCTCATTTAATAAATAAATAACAAAGTTGAAGTTTTATAAGCTCAAACGCTCGCCTTGCTCTGTTCTGTGATGCGCGTTCGTGACTCTCCTGTTCGAATTCGAATCTTTTCCTGAGTCAAACCCTTGTTCATCGTCTGGAATCGTTTAAAGCCCTTTGAACAGTTTGCACTGAAACTCTCTTTTGGTCCCCATTGAAGTCCATTATATGGCGAAAAATCCTGGAATGTTTTCATCAAAAACCTAAATTTCTTTTCGACTGAAGAAAGAATCACATGAACATCTTGAGAGTAAATCATCAGGAAATGTTGATTCTGAAGTGAACTCCTCCTTTAAACACAACATTGCTACCATAAACAGTATTTTTACTCGATTTAACCCATACAAATGTATTTTGTTGACATAAAGCAATGTATTTCGGTTGATTCAGCAAAATGAAACATGAATAGCACCAGGTCATTTAGATGTAATCGTGTGTAAGTGTACTTCTTCATAACTCGACACAGAGAAGCCTTTCATCAGCTTGGACTACAGGAACGGATCGCTCATCGAGGCCAAAGAGGGACAAAAGTCAGTCCTGCTGCCCGTGAAAGTGTCGGCGTACCCCTCTCCCGAAGCTCAGTGGTGAGGCCTCAAAGAAGTCCAAAATACACCAACCACGTTTCTTATCATAAACAGTTTGGCTTTTCGCTCGCCATTAAATTGGCAGCCCTCAAACCGTATTCACTTTATAGCCCTTAATCCTGTAATTGTGGACAAATGTGGGCACAGAGGACTCAGGTGTGATCCTAATTTTTATTTATTATAAATGTTATATCACTGTCTTCGGTAAAGTTTTGTCTATCCATTTATGATGTTTTTGTTTATTTTGGGGGTATTTTTGAATTTATTTACTTCAAAAAGAGCCATATTTTCTATGTAAATTATGCTTATTTTTATGTTTTATTTTTATTTATTTTTTTAGCTACATTAAATATCATTCCAATAAGTTCTTAGAGCTAAAACCTAAAGATGAAGTGATTTTACGGTCTTATTTTGGCTTATTTTAGACGTCTCTAAATTACAGTTTTTCCCATTCATTTCTATGGGTGCCCATTTTTGACCCAAATACAAGATTAAGGAGTTTTTTTCACCCACTTAACATTGTAGAATTGAGTCAAAATAAAATTGTGTGTGTTCAGGAGGCAAACTTAGGAAAAGTAGCCAAGTATTGTAGCGCTCAGATCAAGGGAAGTATTTTTAAAAAATAAATCAAAAACTATTTTGCCCACATTTTTCCAGAATGCGGTTTTAGGGTTAATGGATAAAATTAAGTGCCATTTTATTAGAATATTTATTTAGAATATTATTATATTTTTTTATATGATAATTTAATAATATTTAATTTTAATATAAAAATAATTATTTTTATGTAATAATTATATAATATTATATTTATTTATTTTATTTAGAATATCTTGATTACTGAGAAAGGAATGTCACAGAACCCCAGAGGGTTAAACACACAGGGTTAACACATCATAACACACATCGTCAACCAAACAGGGAACAGGTGTGCACTAATCAGAAACCATGACAACAGACATCGAAGTAGAACTCAAGCAAATCAGTGACAGGGGAAATCGTGACAAACAACACCATAATGATATGAGTGTGACAGTTTCATGTCGTCGTTAAAAATAGCTCTAATTATTTATGGATTCCTCCAGACAATGTTATGTGTTACGTGATCTCTCTCTCTCTCTCTCTGTGTGTGTGTGTGCAGGTATAAGAACGGCAGGCTGGTCAGCAGACGGCCAGAGTTCAGCAGGTTTAAGGTTCAGCATCAGGCTCTGGAGATCAGAGATGTGTGTAAGCAAGACGCCGGAGAATACACACTGATCCTGAAAAATACACCGGCGGCCCTGCAGAAAACACTCAACTTCACTCTCGTCATCAACGGTAACTCTCTCGATCTGTAGTAGATGTTTTTATGAATATCTATGACTATAGTAATCAGGGTTTGGTGTAGCTCGGGGGTTAAAAATCTGAGCTGGAAACGTTAAGATTGCAGGTACGGTACAAACACTAGAAGGGACATTTATCCACCTTAATTCGCCATTCGCAAAGCCCCGCCCCCTTTAGTTACGGTTGCTATGTCCAACAAGCCACGCCTAATAAATTAAAGTTAAAAATGAAAGTTTTATAAGCTCAAACGCTCGCCTTGCTCTGTTCTGTGTGACTCTCCTGTTCGAACTCATTCATCAAAATGAACGAATTTTTTCCCGAGTCAATTTGTTCATTTCGTTCGTTGAATCAACCAAATGACATGAAAAAAGATTCGTTCATTTTGATGAACAGGAGAGTCACGAACGCTCATCACAGAACAGAGCAAGGCGAGCATTTGAGCTTATAAAACTTAAACTTTGTTATTTATTTATTAAATGAGCGATCGTTTCGCTTGATAAGACCCTTATTCATCGTCTGGAGTCGTTTAAAGCCCTTTGAACAGTTTGCACTGAAACTTGAACCGTTTGGTTCCCATTGAAGTCCATTATATGGAGAAAATCCTGGAATGTTTTCATCAAAAACCTTCATTTCTTTTCCACTGAAGAAAGAAAGACATGGACATCTTGGATGACACGGGGGCGAGTAAATTATCAGCAAAAGTTTTTTTTTAAAGTGAACTACTCCTTTAAAACAACCCAGTGTACTACATTTGTCTTCTTTGCTGTGTGTGTGCAGTTCCTCCTCAGATCCACGAGAAGGAAGCGGCGACACCCACCAACCCGTACCGGAAGGGCAGTCGCCAGACCCTGACCTGCACCGCCACCGGCTCCCCCCCGGCCTCGGTCCGCTGGCACTGGAGGCCCTGGAGCCCCTGCAGCCTCAACAGCTCCCGCCGGGCCCCGTAAGACACACCGCCTCCACACACACACACACACACCCCTTAAGTGTCACCCCCCTTTTTTAGTTACTCATGTAGTTATTCACTAATGAAGGAACAGTGTTATGAACCGGACAGTTCTTCACCGTTGTGTGTGTGTGTGCGTGTGTGTGTTTTGGCAGGAGTCGAAGAGGACAGCGAGACAGGATCCCCATCTGCCAGAACTGGATTGATCTGGATCCCGAACAGGCCGTCAATCCGATCGAGAGCATGGAGACCGTCACTGAGATGGTGGACGGGAAAGAAAAGGTGTCACTTCCTGTTTGACCTATTCTTATTTCCTGAAGATTTCCCATAAACGTCTGAACCTAACTGATGTGTCCGCAGCCTGAACCCTGTGCCGCCGGCTTTCCCAAACTTGTCATCCGGGGGGAGGGAGTGTGTGTGTGTGTGTGTGTGCGTTAGAGTTTCCACTTTCAAAATATTTAAACCCATCGTCCAGTTCTTGCTTCCTGGATGGAGACGGAATAAACACATTAACACAGCACTCACTTCCTGTTTTCTGTCACACCTGTGAGGTCACTTCCTGTGTGTGACCCTGGGAGCTGTGAGAAGCTCATTTCCACTGTATCTTCCCTCGATGATTTGGACGAGCTATTCCTTTAAGGATGTCTTTTAGTCTTTAATGTCCTCTGCTGTGTCCCCAGACCGTGGGCCGTGTGGTGATTCAGATCGCCAACGTGTCGGCCATGTACAAGTGCTCGGCAGAGAACAAAGTGGGACGAGATGAGCGATTGATATATTTCTACGTAACCAGTGAGTTTCACCAACACACTTATGCCGAACAAAGCTAAAAATATGAATTCTGTGTGTGTAATTCTTTCACTTTGTGACACTGATGGTGATCACTACTACTACTACTCATTTCTGACCGAAAATATTCTGTTTTGAATTTTTAAAAATCACAGCTTCATCGCAATGTTACGAAACTTGGTGACTTTTATGGCATTCTGTATGTGAACACACAACAAAATTGAGGTTATGATCTGAGCATGCTGAGTGGACTTAAAAAAATAGTCACACTTGTGGTCTTTGGTCAAAAATGACCCCCATAGGAAATGAATGGGAAATTGTAAAAAAAAAAAAAAATGTGAATTGTCAATTTTTTTTTTATAAGAAATAGTTTTTGAGATAGAAATAGTTTCAATTATATATTCAAATCCACCAAAAAACAAAAAAAAAATGTGTTCAAAAACATCTGGGTAATTCTCATGCTTCTCCATAGAGAGCTGTACATGCCATCTAGTGGTCACACCATGATTCTACACTTTTTCTCTATACTGGAACCAGATGGTGCTAATTTTCTTCAAAAATATTTTTTTTTCTGAATGCCTAGACTCTATATTAAACTAAAATACTGCATTAATATTTTTTTGAAAAAAATAATATATATAGAAAAATATATATATTTTTCCATGGCAAAAAATAGAGCATAAATATTGCATAAATATTAATATTTTCAATGAAATTGTCTCAAAAGGCTAAATTAAATAGAATAAATATTATAGAACAAAAATAAAATGCATTGGTTTTACTGGGATGGAGAAAGTTTCATTTCATTTTTAAAATGTTCAGTTTGTCCACGAAATGGCATCCATCTAATTTCAAAAATTGCTTTTATGAGGCCTCGGCTTGACTCCAAAATGAAATACAGCTTTAAAAAATATATATATATTTTTTTTTTTAATATTTTTTTTCTATTAAATTCAATGGGGGAAAATTTGGTCATAATTATTGCATTAATACTATTTATAATTTTTTTTGTTTTTGAAATTTTCTCAAAACACCAAAAAAGAAAAGAAAAAAAATATTATAAAAAACGAGTAAAAAAAAAAAAAAGATTTTCTTTTTTAAATATGAATCCCGCCCTTCGGGTCAATTTTGACCCGAAAACACCCCGAGTGTGACTGTTAAACGAAGGACCCCAGAGGGTTAATAATGTTGGGTTAAAAATAACCCAATGAGTAACCCAACTATGGGGTGGTATAGCACCTTCCCAACTGTGGGTTAAGTTAACCCAATGCATTGGGTTAAAAGTCAGTTAAGTAGCGGTTAAGTTAACTTTATTTTTGTTCATGTTATTATTTAAATGAAAAAAATACACAGTTTTAAATACAGATTGTTTATTTGTAAAAATCAACAAATATGTCTCAAACAAATACATTTTTAAATCACAAACTAAATATCGGGGAGTCTAGAATCTAATGTAAATACACATTATTGTGTACATAAATTCAAAAATACACAAGTGTCCACACAACATACGTACGTATTTAACCCAACAGCCGGGTTATTACAAAAAAATTACCCAATGATTTTTTTTTAATGTTTAACAACCCAACATGTGTAACCCAATGGCTGGGTTTAAAAAAATAACCCAACGTTTGTTTTTCAACTGCTGGGTTATTACAAAAAAAATACCCAATGATTTTTTTTAATGTTTAATAACCCAACATGTGTAACCCAACTGCTGGGTTATTGCAAAAAAAAAATTACCCAACGATTTTTTTAATGTTAAATAACCCAACATGTGTAACCCAATTGCAGGGTTAAAAAAATAACCCAACATTTGTTTTTCAACTGCTGGGTTATTACAAAAAATTACCCAACAATTTTTTAATGTTTAATAACCCAACATGTGTAACCCAATGGCTGGGTTAAAACAAAAAAAAAATTACCCAACAATTTGTTTAATGTTTAATAACCCAACATGTGTAACCCAACTGCTGGGTTATTGCAAAAAAATTACCCAACGATTTTTTTTTTAATTTTAAACAACCCAACATGTGTAACCCAATGGCTGGGTTAAAAAAAATAACCCAACGTTTGTTTGTTTTTTACTGCGCAGCTATCCCAGAAGGCTTCGGGATCGAGACGGAGCCCTCCGAGGATCCTCTGGAGCAGGATCTGGTGCGCCTGAAGTGTAACGCAGATAACTACACCTACGAGAACCTGCGCTGGTACCGCCTGGACCCGCAGGCCGTTCCTCCAGAGCTGGACTGCAAGAGTCTGCACCAGTACGCCGAGGCCCTGGGCGGGAATCTGTCCTTCCACACCGCCAGCAACAACTGGGTCCTGGAGCTCAGCATCACCAGCATCCAGCTGCAGGACGAGGGCAACTACGTGTGCGAGGTGCAGAACCGGCGCACTGGGGAGAAACACTGCCACCGCAAGTACATCCCAGTCAAAGGTGAAGCGCGTTCAGATCTAGTAGTTCACTTTAAAAAAACTTTTGCTGATAATTTACTCTTGGATGACAAATTACCAGCAAAAGTTTTTTCCAAAGTTTCCTTTAATGTGAACCAAATAAAAGAGAAAATAACTAAAATATCCACTGATCTTAGAAGTTCTGCTCATATTTATCACCATTTTCTAAACTCTCTCTCTCTCTCTCTTTGGGTCCCAGCACTGGAGGCTCCTCGATACCGGCACAACCCCAGCAATCAGACGGTGAATGTGAGCGAGTCTCTGCAGATGGAGTGTGATGTGGAGGGCACGCCGTCTCCACAGCTGTCCTGGTTTAAAGACAACCAACCCTTGCATCAGATCTCAGGTCAGTCACTCGTGGCCCTCTCACAGCACTCTTACTAGCGCACATGTACTGCTGTCTAAATGAATCATTTGATGCAATGCACTCTTGTGTTCATGCATGTTTTTGTATATCTGTGCAACATTTTATGTTTAGTAGTGATTGGGACCTTAACAAATAGAGTTTCTATCCGTCGTTTCTTGCTGTCGTAATGCGTTTGCAACACCATTTTCAGATTTTCGTCTATCATTTTTACAGTTCAGTCTGATTAAAAATTAAATGTATTTTAACTGAATTTGAATGCAAATGAATTTTGTTTTGATTTGATAAACACATTTTAATGCTTGCAATTAAATGTTTAATTGACTCAGGACATGATATTGAAAGTATTTAAAGGAGTCGTTCACTTTTTAAAAAAACTTTTGCTGATAATTTACTCTCCCCCGTGTCATCCAAGACGTCCATGTCTTTCTTTCTTCAGTGGAAAAGAAATGAAGGTTTTTAATGAAAACATTCCAGGATTTTCTCCATATAATGGACTTCAATGGGAACCAAACGGTTCAAGGTCCAATAGACAGTTTCAGTGCAAACTGTTCAAAGGGCTTTAAACGATTCCTGTTCGAACTCGTTCATCAAAGTGAACAAATCTTTTTCCGAGTCAATTCGTTCATTTTGTTCTTTGAAAGAATCAAATGACATGAAAAAAGATTCGTTCATTTTGACAGGAGAGTCACGAACGCGCATCACAGAACAGAGCAAGGCGAGCATTTGAGCTTCTAAAACTTCAACTTTGTTATTTATTTATTAAACGAGCGATCGTTTCGCTTGATAAGACCCTTATTCATCGTCTGGAGTCGTTTAAAGCCCTTTGAACAGTTTGCACTGAAACTCTCATTTGGACCTTGAATCGTTTGGTCCCCATTGAAGTCCATTATATGGAGAAAATCCTGGAATGTTTTCATCAAAAACCTTCATTTCTTTTCCACTGAAGAAAGAAAGACATGGACATCTTGGATGACACGGGGGAGAGTAAATTATCAGCAAAAGTTTTTTTTTAAAGTGAACTACTCCTTTAGGTGTGTTTAGAAATATTGTCATTGAAGTGTCCCCTTAAGTGGCCTTTAATTATAATTATAATATATAATCATCAAGTAAGCTCAACAGTGTTTCAACACGATAAGTACGTTGTACCTAGAAATGGATTATTATTTTTTTGCCGCGTTGTAGAGACACCTAATATAACATTTGTGAATCATCTATTTTTAATGTACACTATTTTCTTCCATTTCTCTGCGTGTTGTTCAGCCCTCCTTCATATTAACATAAATGTACTATTAAAAAGCGATCCCATTACGGATTACATTATACGCACCGCAGCGAACCCCTCTAGCTTAGCACATTTAAATAGGAACACACTTATTCATGAGCACAACACACACACACACACACACTGAACTGATCTCCTGTGCTGGAGGAAAGCATTCAGGACTGGCGTATAAACAGCTCTGGGAATGTGTGTGTGTGTGTGTGTGTGTGGGCCGTGAGTGAATGCATGTACAGGTTGTGGATATTATATCGCGAGTTCAAGAGTTAGCTTGTTCTTTTAGCAGGAGTGTGTGTGTGTGTGTGTGTGTGACTGGAATGTGTTAAAGACCACAGACGCTTTTAGAGATTGTGAAGTCAATTCCAGCACACGCCTCTGCTTATCACTCAGTGTCGGGACTGTACAGCAGATCTCCTCATATGAGTCTCAGCTGGGCCGTAGAATAGAGGAGATGTTTTATTCATCTTTGTTAAATCAAGTCAAGCCTCCTTCATTAATACAGTACTTTTAACAATGTAGATGTTTCAAAGCAGCTTTAGAGATTATACAGGATCAGACTGTTGTATGGCAAGCCGTTTTAACTTTTAATCATTCGCAGGATATGAATTCTTGATATCAACAATGCCATTTTTTGATATCAAGAATTGAATTGGTGATATCTGTAATTGTATTTTCTCTAGTGAAATGTCCCCATAGGCTGCCATTCAAAACCAATTGTTGATATCCAGAATTTATTTTTTACTAGTTGAAATTCCAATTTCACATATCAGAAATACAATTATTACTAGTAAAAACCTTTATTTTTGATATCAAGAAAAGACATTTCAACTAGTGACAATTTAATTATTGATATCAGGAATTCACAATTTTACTAGTAACAATGTAATTATTGATATCAAAAATATCAAAAATATCAAAAATTTCTACTAGTAAAAAATCAATTCTTGAGATCAACAATTCATTTTGAATGCTATGGCAAGCCGTTTTAGCTTTTATTCATTTCCAGGATATGAATTCTTGATATCAACAATTACATTCTTGATACCAAGAATTACATTTTTGATATCAACAATTCAATTATTGATGTCAACAATTACATTTTTGATATCAAGAATTCAATTGTTGATATCAAGAATTACATTTTTGATATCAAAAATGTAATTCTTGATATCAACAATTGTATTTTCAAGTCAAGTCAAGTCAAGTCACATTTATTTATATAGCGCTTTTCACAATACAGATTGTATCAAAGCAGCTTCACAGTGATAACATGAAAGAAGTACAACACAGATCGATAATATTGTTAAATATTAAATAATCCTAAATAATCCCGACTAAGCAAGCCAAGCAAGCCAAAAGCAAGGCGACAGTGGCAAGGAACCAAAACTCCATCAGATTGGATGGAGAAGTGAAATGTGAAATGTCCCCATAGGCTGCCATTCAAAACCAATTGTTGATCTCAAGAATTGATTTTTTACTAGTAGAAATATCATTTTTGATATCAATAATTACATTGTTACTAGTAAAAATGTCAATTCCTGATATCAATAATTAAATTGTCACTAGTTGAAATGTCTATTCTTGATATCAACAATAAAGGTTTTTACTAGTAATAATTGTATTTCTGATGTGTGAAATTGAAATTTCAACTAGTAAGAAATCAATTCTTGATATCAACAATTCACTTTGAATGGCAGCCTATGCCGTTTTAGCTTTTATTCATTTCCAGGATATGAATTCTTGATATCAACAATTGTATTTTCACTAGTGAAATGTCCCCATAGGCTGCCATTCAAAATGAATTTTTGATATCAAGAATTGATTTGTTTACTAGTAGAAATATCATTTTTGATATCAATAATTACATTGTTACTAGTAAAAATGTGAATTCCTGATATCCATAATTAAATTGTCACTAATTGAAATGTCTATTCTTGATATCAAGAATTCAATTGCTGATATCAAAAAATGTCATTGTTGATATCAAGAATTCATCTCCTGCGAATGATTAAAAGTTAAAACGGCTTGCCATAAGCGGGCAGATTGTGTGTGTGACGGTTTTGTGGATGTGTCCAGGGATCCTGCTTCAGGACTCCAACCGGACTCTCAGCATTCAGCGTGTGCGAGAGGAGGACGCCGGTCTGTACACCTGCTCCGCCTGCAACCAGAGGGGGTGCGTTCAGTCCTCTGCCACGGTGTCCGTCATCGGTGAGAACCTCCAGGGGGCGCTGTAGGATACACTTCACTCTTCAGTTTAGACTGCAGCAAATAGTCGGCCCAGATGAGCTCCTCACGGCCCGGATGTGGGCCGACACTATGCTGCTGCGTGGACAGTCCTTTAGTAGAGCATAAACAGTAGGAACAAGCTCACACACGGACTAACACACACTTACGGGTCGGAGGCAGTGGCGGCTCCAGGATATTTTCTAAACAATCCCAAATTAAAAAGTATACTTTATTGAATTTGAAATAAATTCCCTTTTTCAAAGTTTCATGAATCATTTATATTTTATATAAAATGTATATTTTATGAAACATGTTGAACTCTAAAACTGCTAGAAAATCAAAGGCATAAATCTAAACAAGTCATGTTTCAAATTTGAGGTTGATATCACAAAAAATGAGCTTTCAGAGAGAGTGTGTTTGGGCGCAGTAACACATCGTCCCCACTAGATGCTGCAAAGCTCACCGGGACGCCGCGGCTGGATCTGGGATTAGCAGTGGAGATTATAATATTTTAAAAATAAAATCTTGAAGCGTTGCCAACAAAATGAAGACATTTTAACAAATATTTCATAATTTGACAATTTAATGGCCATGGGATTAAAAATCGTATTTTTAAAAAATTATAATCTCCACTGCAAATCCAGCGTCCCAGTGAGCTTTGCTGCATCTAGTGGGGAAGATGTGCTACTGCGCCCAAAATAAAAATAAAATCTTGAAGCCTTGCCAACAAAATGAATGAGACATTTTAACAAACATTGCATAATTTGACAATTTAATGGAGTTTTTTTTTAATTTTAAAAATGATTTTAAAAATTTTAAAAATGAGTTTTAATGGGGATTTTTTTTTTGTCCAAAACATCCTGAGAGGAACAATTGTGTGTGTTACTAGTGTAAAAGTGGTTTATTAAACGAAATGGGGATGAAATAGTAAAATTCCAATAAAAATACACACCTGTGCCCAAATATGCAGTTAATAACAACATCATCAAACAAACAAAACTGAAAAAGACAAAAATGTCCATAAAGTCGCGTGAGGGTTAAATACAGGGTTAAATTCTACACCCTAACTCTAACCCTGACTAATCTGGTGTTTACACTACACCAAAACTTTTTATGTCCGTTCATTCACAGCAGTGTTTTGGGGCCTAAAAAACTTGCAAACTTATGAATTTATGAAAAGGTTGACATCATGCACATAGTCTATAGTGTTTCTTTATAAAGTGACGGCGCCATCTCCTGGCCTGGTAGCAGAATACAGTGCGTTCATCGCTTGTCGTGGATTCGTGTGAACGGGATCATTTGACACTGTTGTCGTCTGCTACAAAAACATTTTTGTTTTTAATACATCGTTGTCATTTAAACGAACCCTAAAATTACACCTTTTGAACTTTTAATTTGAAATTAACATGCATTATTTAGTCGTTTGTAACCTTAATGCATCTCCTGTTTACCATTTAAACATTTGTGTATTCATAAATATTAAATATTAACCCTGAAATTTGTAATAATTTTGTAAATGCAATATGTTGGGTATGTTGTTTTAGAGTCACATGGAATGTAATTTTAATTAGTTAAAAATATAATTTTGTCGCAGGAAAAACAAATTGGCAAGAAAATCATAATTGTCACACTTTACTTTGGATCTTTTACATGCAATTACACTCTCAGAAAAAAAAGGTACAAAAGCTGTCACTGGGGCTGTACCTTTTCAAAAGGTACACTTTAGTACCCAAAGGCGGTACCTTTGGGTACCTTATTGGTACCTTAGTGGTGCATAATAGCACCTAAAATTTACATATTAGTGCCTAAAATATATATATTAGGACCTAAAATGCACATATTAGCACCTAAAATGTACATATTAAGACTAAAAATGTACAGTTTAGCACCTAAAATGGACATATTAGCACCTAAAATGTACATATTAACACTAAAAATGTACAGTTTAGCACCTAAAATGTACATATTAGAGTTTAAAATGTACATATTAACATCTAAAATGTACATATTAACACCTAAAATGTACATATTAGCACTTAAAATGTACATATTAGTGCCTAAAATATATATATTAGGACCTAAAATGTACATATTAGCTCCTAAAATGTACATATTAACACTAAAAATATACATTTTAGCACCTAAAATGTACATATTAACACCTAAAATGTACATATTAGGACTTAAAATGTACATATTAACACCTAAAATGTACATATTAACACCTAAAATGTACATTTTAGCACTTAAAATGTACATATTAGTGCCTAAAATATATATATTAGGACCTAAAATGTACATATTAGCTCCTAAAATGTACATATTAACACTAAAAATTTACATTTTAGCACCTAAAATGGACATATTAGCACCTAAAATGTACATATTAACACTAAAAATGTACAGTTTAGCACCTAAAATGTACATATTAGAGTTTAAAATGTACATATTAACATCTAAAATGTACATATTAACACCTAAAATGTACATATTAGCACTTAAAATGTACATATTAGTGCCTAAAATATATATATTAGGACCTAAAATGTACATATTAACACTAAAAATTTACATTTTAGCACCTAAAATGTTCATATTAACACCTAAAATGTACATAATAGCACCTAAAATATACATATTGGGACCTAAAATAGACATATTAGCTCCTGGAATGTACATATTAACACTTAAAATGTACATATTAGCACCTGAAATGGACAAAATTTTACCTTTTGAAAAGGTACAGCCCCAGTGACAGCTTTTGTACCTTTTTTCTGAGAGTGTAGGAGAATCGTTTTAGAAGAGGTGAGCTTTTATCTTCATGTTTTTAAGCTTTAACACAAGTAAATGTTGTGTCCGCCAGGCTCCGATGACAAGACCAACGTAGAAATAGTGATTCTCATCGGGACGGGGGTCATCGCCGTCTTCTTCTGGGTCCTTCTCCTCGTCATCTTCTGCAACGTGAAGCGGGTCAGTGCGCTCTTCATCTCTCCACGCACTCCTGCCATATTGCATATGTATCTGATCGGTTGCATGTACAGTGTTTTCAAGTGTCTCACGTGTTTTATCTGCGTGTCCTTCAGTGTCACGTAAGATGCCGATAAATAATGTGTATTATTATTATTCTTAATAAATCACAACAGCTCGATTCATACGGCTCTATTCTTTAATGTAGCGCACATTGATGTCTGCAAGGCCTTTCATGATGGTTGATTATGCTTGTGATGTCCCGCAGGTGAACCCGGCCGATATCAAGACGGGCTATCTGTCCATCATCATGGACCCGGGAGAAGTGCCGCTGGAGGAGCAGTGTGAATACCTGCCCTACGACTCCAGCCAGTGGGAGATATCCAGAGACCGGCTGCGGCTCGGTACTGTTACGCCGCTCTGATCGACACTAACACACAACAGTCATGGCTGCTAGCCCAGAAGTGAAGCGTTTATTTTAAAGGAACACTTCACCGTTTTTTCATATTAAACTATGTTATTCCCTTAAAGGAGGAGTTCACTTTTAAAAAAAAACTTTTGCTGATAATTTACTCTCCCCCGTGTCATCCAAGATGTCCATGTCTTTCTTTCTTCAGTCGAAATGAAATGAAGGTTTTTGATGAAAACATTCCAGGATTTTCTCCATATAATGGACTTCAATGGGGACCAAACGATTCAAGGTCCAAATGAGAGTTTCAGTGCAAACTGTTCAAAGGGCTTTAAACGACTCCAGACGATGAATAAGGGTCTTATTAAGCGAAACGATCGCTCATTTAATAAATAAATAACAAAGTTTACGTTTTATAAGCTCAAATGCTCACCTTGCTCTGTTCTGTGTGACTCCGGTTCAAACTCATTCATCAAAATGAACGAATCTTTTTTTGAGTCATTTGGTTCATTCAACGAACGAAATAAACGAATCTTTTTTCATCTCATTTGGTTCATTCAATGAACGAAATAAACAAATCTTTTTTCATCTCATTTGGTTCATTCAATGAACAAAATGAATGAATCTTTTTTTTGTGTCATTTGGTTCATTCAACGAACGAAATGAATAAATCTTTTTTCATGCCATTTGGTTCATTCAATGAACGAAATAAACGAATCTTTATTTTTCGTGTCATTGGGTTCATTCAACGAACGAAATGAACGAATCTTTTTTCATCTCATTTGGTTCATTCAATGAACAAAATGAATGAATCTTTTTTTTCGTGTCATTTGGTTCATTCAACGAACGAAATGAATAAATCTTTTTTCATGCCCATTGGGTTCATTCAATGAAAAATTTGTTCATTTCGTTTGTTGAATGAACCAAAGGACACGAAATAAAGATTCGTTCGTTTTGATGAACGAGTTCGAACAGGAGAGTCACACAGAACAGAGCAAGGCGAGCATTTGAGCTTATAAAACTTAATCTTTGTTATTTATTTATTAAATGAGCGATCGTTTCGCTTGATAAGACCCTTATTCATCGTCTGGAGTCGTTTAAAGCCCTTTGAACAGTTTGCACTGAAACTGTCTTTTGGACCTTGAACCGTTTGGTTCCCATTGAAGTCCATTATATGGAGAAAATCCTGGAATGTTTTCATCAAAAACCTTTTTTTTTGTAGGTTCACTTCATTTACATTCGCATAATGTTTGTGGACAGAATTTCTCCAATATTCCTCAAAAATAGGAATTAAGGGTTTAAACGTTTGAAAGTGAAAAGTCAATAATTGTATCCCTTAAAACTCATAGTTGATCACCAAAATTGCGTATTTAAAAGTTTTTTCCTTGAAAAAATGTCTTCATGCCTTAAGATATCGTGAATGTAACTCGACACCCTCGCCTCATTTAGTATGCACGGCTCTATGAATATGCAAATGAGCCCTAAAGGAGTTAACTAAGTAGTCGTGCTTAATAATAATTTTCTCTGTAGTGTTTTGGGACGCACACACACCCTTATCATCATGATGAACAGTGAAACGTGTGTTTGCAGGGAAGGTGCTCGGGCACGGAGCGTTCGGGAAGGTGATCGAAGCTTCGATGTTTGGACACGACAAGAAAACCCCCTCACACACAGTGGCCGTGAAGATGCTGAAAGGTTCGGTCTCACCCACACACTGCAGTGAACACAGAAACGCCGTTGACTCTCGCACACGTTTACTGAAGTGTTGTGTATGACAGAGGGAGCCACCGCCAGCGAACACAAGGCGCTGATGTCAGAACTGAAGATCCTCATTCACATTGGAAACCATCTCAACGTGGTCAACCTGCTCGGAGCGTCTACCAAACCCAACGGTAGGGGTCATCCGTCATAACACAGATCCTCTGTTCCTGTAGAATCCCAGACGGCAACATCGGCTACGCTAAAACTAACGGTGTTCACACAGCGTATCGTAGCGCTTCAGATCCGATCTGTGTGTTTATCGTTCTCTGCAGTATTTGCTTTGGTTTCTATGGCAATGGCGTCAAAAGCTACAACAAAAACCACAACATGTGGATTCAACGCGGCCCAGATGTGGGCCGGATCTGGGCCGACACTATGGAGTGATTTTTGTGCATATCTGATTGAAACCAGATCAGATTTATCTAGTGTGAATGGCCAAAAATCACATGAAATGCAATCAGTTTCGATCCATATTTGGTTTTGAAAGTCCGTTTCAGTCTGACCGCTCAGATCGGATTTCACGTGGTTTACGTCTAATAAAACGTAAAACGTCAGTCGTTGTTATAGCAAACATGCTAAACATTTGATAGTTATAGTGATGTTTTATGTTTTACAACATGGAAATGTCTAGCATGTTTGCTATAACAATGTCTGACGTTTTATGTTTTACGAGAACCACGTGAAATCCGATCTGAGTGAAAAAAAACTTGTGCAAATCCCAAAATGGATCGAAACAGATTTATAAAAATTGAATTGTATGTTATTTTTGGCCATTCACACTAGCTAATCTGATTCCAAATCTGATTTTTGTGCATATCCGATTGAAACCAGATCAGATTTAGCTAGTGTGAATGGCCAAAAATCACATGAAATGCAATTTTTATAAATCCGTTTCGATCCATTTCTGGAAATCCGTTTCAGTCTGACCGCTCAGATCGGATTTCACGTGGTTTACGTCTAATAAAACGTAAAACGTCAGTCGTTGTTATAGATAACATGCTAAACATTTGATAGTTATAGTGATGTTTTACATTTCACAATATGGAAATGTTTAGCATGTTTGCTACAACAATGTCTGATGTTTTATGTTTTACGAGACGTAAACAGCGTGAAATCCGATTCGAACGGTCCACGTATGGATTGAAACGGATTTATAAAAATTGCATTTCATGTGACTTTTGGCCATTCACACTAGCTAAATCTGATCTGGTTTCAATCAGATATGCACAAAAATCAGATTTGGACTGACAGTCTGGGCTGGATCTGGGCCGACACTATGGACTGTCAGTCCAAGTCTGATTTTTGTGCATATCCGATTGAAACCAGATCAGATTAAGCAAGTGTGAATGGCCAAAAATCACATGAAATGCAATTTTTATAAATCCGTTTCAGTCTGACCGCTCAGATCGGATTTCACGTGGTTTACGTCTAATAAAACGTAGAACGTCAGTCATTGTTATAGCAAACATGCTAAACATTTGATAGTGATAGTGATTTTTTTACATTTTACAACATGGGAATGTTTAGCATGTTTGCTACAACAATGTCTGACGTTTTATGTTTTACGAGACGCAAACCACGTGAAATCCGATCCGAACGGTCCACGTATGGATCGAAACAGATTTTTAAAAATTGCATTTCATGTGATTTTTTTTCCATTCACACTAGCTTAATCTGATCTGGTTTCAATCAGATATGCACAAAAATCAGATTTGGACTGACAGTCTGGGCCGGATCTGGGCCGACACTATGGACTGTCAGTCCAAGTCTGATTTTTGTGCATATCCAATTGAAACCAGATCAGATTAAGCAAGTGTGAATGGCCAAAAATCACATGAAATGCAATTTTTATAAATCCGTTTCAGTCTGACCGCTCAGATCGGATTTCACATGGTTTACGTCTAATAAAACATAGAACGTCAGTCGTTGTTATAGCAAACATGCTAAACATTTGATAGTGATAGTGATTTTTTTACATTTTACAATATGGAAATGTTTAGCATGTTTGCTATAACAATGTCTAACGTTTTATGTTTTACGAGACGTAAACCACGTGAAATCCGATCAAGGGTGCATTTCCCGAAAGCATCGTTAGCCAACTATGGTCGCAAGTTCCGTCGTTACCAATAGAGTTCAATGGAAATTGCGACCAACTTGCGACCATAGTTGGCTAACGATGCTTTCGGGAAACGCACCCCTGAGCGGTCCACGTATGGATCGAAACGGATTTATAAAAACTGCATTTCATGTGATTTTTGGCCATTCACACTAGCTAAATCTGATCTGGTTTCAATCGGATATGCACAAAAATCTGATCTGGACTGACAGTCCATAGTGTCGGCCCAGATCAGTCCAAATCTGATTTTTGTGCATATCCGATTGAAACCAGATCAGATTTAGCTAGTGTGAATGGCCAAAAAATCTGATTCGGGGTGTAGCGGTTCACACAATTCACGGTTCGGTTAGATACGGCACAGTGGCGAGATACGCGACTGCTAGGGAAAATGGTCCAACGATGCGAACGGTTCAATAGGAATGTGTGTATCCTTACACTCCTACAGCATATCCTGTCTAACATCATTGTTTAATAGTATCCCTCAGTATGTGTCTGCTGCATCCTTCTATACTTCTCTCTGTGCTTGATCTGATTGTCAGGTCCTCTCATGGTCATCGTGGAATATTGTAAATATGGAAACCTCTCCAACTTCCTGCGTGCCAAGAGGGAGTTTTTCTTACCGTACAGGGTAACGTAACATCTGTTATAACATGATGAACTGCATGTATGCTTCCTTTTACAACAGCACGACAATCAGTGATAATGCAGATCCCAGATCCGGCCCACATCCACACGGATTCCACACGGCCATTCTGGATCTGGGCCGACACTATGTTGCAGTCTGGAAACACCGATGAGATGTGGTGTAATATGAGCTTGTGTTTGCAGGATCGTTCTCCTAAAACCCAGAGTCAGGTGCGACGCATGATCGAGGCGGGTCAGGCCTGGGATCAGACGTCCGCCTCCTCCAACACCAGCCCTGCGCCGGCACAGTCTCGCGGTGAGAGACAACACACACACACACACACTGGCGGATTAGCAAAATTGTGGAAAAAGCTCATTATTCACTCACAGGGGAGTGAGAAACCAAACATAACAAAAACATATATATATAATAAACGTTTTTTATAAATTGTTTGGCTCTATAATGCTGCATTTGAAAATCCTACATACAAGTTTTGGTTAAAAGCTAGGTATTTCAGAAATATTGAATACAGAAATCTCTCTGTGTCTGACACAGATTTTCATTTGTAATTTGCAAATAATTTGATAATTTAAACAGTGATTTTAGCTTTTTCAAGTGTGTTTGGTTAGAGCACTTTTAGAGACACTTGCACATTAGAACTGGAGTTGAAGTTCCCTGACATACATAAAATAAATGTTTTTATGTTGTGTCTGTACAGTTGCTTTTGAATGGCTGCTTATGAGGGTCAAATTGACCCGCGAACACCACAAACGTAATATTATTCTTTTTTTGTATGTCAAAACACATCAGCATGTTTAAACTTTGCATGCATGTTCATGATGATAGATGAAAAAAGCACAAAATATCAAGAGAAAAAAAAACAGATTTCAGAGAGCTTGAAAAAATAAATGACAGCTCATTTTTACCATCTGTGGCTGACAAAATATTTTTCTGCATTTAAATAAGTGTGGAAAAGCCATTTTTAAGCTTTATATGGTTGTAAAAATACAAAATAACAAAATATAACCAAAAAATGTTATTATTTTTTGGTTGGTACAGTTGCTTTAGAGCTTTAAAATATGTGGGTCAAATTGACCCGCGAACATCACAAACGTAATATTATTATTTTTTGTATGTCAAAACAGCAGCATGTTCAAACTTTGCATGCATGTTCATGATGATGGATGAAAAAGGCACAAAATATCAAGAAAAAAAAGTTTAATATTATTTCAGAGAACTTGAAAAAATAAATGACAGCTGATTTTTACCATCTGTGGCTGACAAAATATTTTTCTGCATTTAAATAAGTGTGGAAAAGCCATTTTTTAAGCTTCATATGGTTGTAAAAATACAACTTGGGTTAGTTGCTTTAGAGCTTTAAAATATGTGGGTCAAATTGACCCGCGAACATCACGAACGTAACACTAATTTAGTTTGTATATGTCAAAACAGCAGCATGTTGAAACTTTGCATGCATGTTCATGATGATAAATGAGAAAAAGTCACAAAATAAAATATCACAAAAAGACACAAAATATCAAGAAAATGTAAACGGGTCAAATTGACCCGCAACCTAACACAAGGGTTAAACTGTCATGTGGTTGGTCTTGACATTGGCTGTCATGAGGCATTATAACATGATGACAAATTCAATGTGTACCACAGTAGGTCAAGAAACATATTCATGACACCGTTATAACGGCCTCATGACAGCCGATGTCAAAAGCACGGTTTCCGTAGCAATTGTAGGGTTCATTCTTTTATCTAAATACAGCCGATTTGTTAATATGCTTGTCATTTCGGTCAGTGATGATTTGATGCAGATTTATCATTTTTTCACGATAATGGCATGTAGTTGAATTTTTAAATATGGTCCAGTAAACCTGGGTTTCATGTTTTCGACATCAAAGCTCTTGAACATGACATACTCGTAATTACGACTTCTGAAGTGGGAAGTGGGACTTCTCCAATAGCACGTGCCGGCTTCATAACTCATGTGGGAATCCCACTGAGGGCTATAAAGAGCTTAATGAGAAACTATTAACAGAGCAGAAGACATCGAGGACGGCTCCTCAGTCCATCTGAGCAATCATCACCCACTGTGTTTATTAAATCGCCTTCCTGACAGCTTGCTTATGTGATTTGTCTTTATTTCCCCAGCGGCGGTGGATGATCTCTGGAAGACCCCGCTCACGATAGAGGACTTGATTTGCTACAGCTTTCAGGTCGCGCGAGGAATGGAGTTTCTGGCGTCTCGTAAGGTACATTACTGTATGCATAACTTCCTCCCGCTCCTTCGCTCTGATGATCCTCACACTCAGCGGGTTATGGATTATGTTTCAGTGAACATCTCGAATAGGTCTACTATTAAACTGTTAGTACATGTTAGCAACATGCTACGTCACGCTAGCTCCAATGCTAATTCATGCTAGCAATGTATTAAAACTTGTTAGCAAGCATGCTAATTCATGTTAGCAACATTCAAAGTCATGCTAGCAATGAGCTAATTAATACTAACATGTTAATTCATGCTAGCCATGCACTAATTCTTGTTAGCAATGTGTTAATTTTATGCATGCAAACGTGTTAAAACATGCTAAATAATGCTAGCGATGTATTACAACATATTAAAAGGCAAATTCATGCTAGCCATGAGCTAATTCATACTAACAACATGTTAATTCAGGCTAGCAATGAGCTAATTCATGTTAGCAATGTGTTAATTCATGCAAGCAAATTTGTTAAAACATCAGCATGTTTAATCATGGTAGCAATGTATTAAATCAAGATAGCAATGTGTTAAAACGTGCTAGAAACATGCTAAATCATGCTAGCGACATGTTACAACATTAAATGCAAATGTATAAATCATGCTGGTAACGAGTTAAAACATGCTAGCAAAATAGTAATACATGTTAGCAACATGTTATATAATGCTAGCAACATGTTCAATCGTGCTATCATCGTGTTAAATCATTTATTACTATTTGATACTATTTAATGGCAGCAATGTGCTAAAACATACTAACAATGTGCTAAAACCTGCTAGCAGCATGTTAAATAATGCCAACAACCTGCTAATTCGTTTTAGCAATGTGTTAAAACATGTAAAGAAAAAACATGCTAAAAACATGCTAGTACGAATGCTAATTCATGCTAGCAACATGATAAATCATGTTAGCAATGTGCTAATTAATGTTAGCAATGGTAAAACATGTTATCAGCATTTTAAATCATGTATTAAATCAAGATAAAAACGTGTTAGCAACATCATGCTAGCAATGTGTCAAAGCGTTAGTAAAATGCTAATTCATGCTAGCAACATGTTAAAACATGCAGGCAGTATAGTAATTCATGTTTACAACATGTTAGCAACGTGTTAAATAATGCTAGCAACATACTTATTTGTGCTAGCAACATGCAAATGAATGCCAGTAATGTGATAAAACATGCTAACAACATGATAAAACATGCAAGCAAAATGTTAAATCATGCTTGACACAAAATAAAAAATGCTAACAATGAACAAAAGAAAGAGCATAAGAACTGATAACAACATGATAAAACTTTCAAGCAAAATGATAAACATACTAGCAAGCTTGTAAAACTTTCAGACAAGGTTTTGTCAAGCCAACATGAAAGTTGGTCCAGACGAACTTTACTTTCTAGTATAGATTTGCTGAGCTATTGTAAGTCACTGATGTTGGTTTGGCTCTGATTGTGGCAGTGTATTCATCGAGACCTGGCGGCCCGCAACATCCTCCTGTCCGAGAGCAACGTGGTGAAGATCTGTGACTTTGGATTAGCGCGCGACATCTACAAAGACCCTGATTATGTGCGCAAAGGCAATGTAAGAGAAACCCTTCGACTGTTCGCATGATGCATAAAGCTCGCTAGCGTACAGCAGCAGGAAAAGTGTCATGGAAATAACGATTACATTCTTAGATTTCCTTCAAAGCTTTCCTTCAAAAGCTTTCTATTTCAGATTTCATTTTAATTTGAATGATGGTTGGTGTGTAATGTGACTTTTTTTGTATGACCTTAAAATTTGTTTTAAAATTTTATTTCAGAGTCACACTCGGGGTGTTCGGTTCCAAATGGACCCAAAGGGCGGGATTCATATTTAAAAAAAAAAAAATCATGATTTTTTTTTTTTACTTGTTTTTTATAATATTTTTTCTTTTCTTTTTTGGTGTTTTGAGAAAATTAAAAAAAAATTATAATTAGTATTAATGCAATAATTATGACAAAATTTTCCCCCATTGAACATAATTTTTTAAAAAAATGTTTAAAGCTGTATTTCATTTTAGAGTCAAGCCTAGGCCTCATAAAAAGCAATTTTTGAAATGAGATGGATGCCATCTGGTGGACAAACTGAGCATTTTAAAAATGCAAAACACATGTATAATCTGAATTTTTTTTGGTGTGTTTGTGTATAAAGGTGTGTTTGTGTGTGTGTGGATGTGTCTGTTTTGCACTCTTGATGTTTTATAGATTCACCCCTTCACTGTTGTGTGCTTTTTTTCAAGATTTGTAGATTGTACGCACAAAAAAACTCAGTATTTTCACATTTTTGCAAATTTCCCATTCATTTTCCATGCGGGTCATTTTGGACCCGAACACCCCAAGTGTGACTATTTTCTTTTACAACCACTTAGACTTCACATCCTGTCCCCAATTTTTTTGGGGTGTTCATATACCAAATACCAACAAAGTCACCAAATTTCGGACCATTCTGAGGAAGCTGTGATTTAAAAAAAAAAAAAATTAAATTCTTCGGATCCATTTGGGCCGAACAACCCCAGAGGGTTAAACACATGCTTAACTGCAGACACTGAAATGACAAACACTGTGTGATACAGTACACATATTTTAGGTGTCTCTTATTTTCCTATAAAGAACCACGATTGTCCCGTATTTTCCTTTTCTTTGAAGTCGGCAACTCTAGGACATACTAAATAAAATCATTAGGAACAAATGAAATACCGTACCCTAGGTATGTAAGCTTAAGATCATCTCAGCTGTAGGATCCTGTCTCTCACAGTGATGTGTTATCTGTGTCTGCAGGCCAGACTGCCTCTGAAGTGGATGGCTCCGGAGAGCATCTTCGATAAGGTTTACACCCCTCAGAGTGACGTCTGGTCGTTCGGAGTCCTGCTCTGGGAGATTTTCTCCCTGGGTGAGAGTCTTTCACACGCCTCTGCCTAGTCAACATACAGTGCTCTCTATAGAGGCTTGATTGAACCTTGTCCCATCAGGAGCGTCTCCATACCCCGGCCTCCAGATCGATGAAGACTTCTGCAAACGACTCAAAGACGGTACCAGGATGAGGGCACCGGACAACGCGTCCCCTGAAATGTGAGCACTGGCCTCTTGATTGTGTGTTTGGTCAGACTGATGATGTCATTGAGTGCTCTGACGTGTGTTCTGGCAGATACGGCATCATGCTGGCCTGCTGGCAGGGCGAGCCCAGGGAGAGACCCATGTTTCCGGCTCTGGTGGAGATCTTGGGAGATCTGCTGCAGGAAAACAGTCTACCGGTGAGGAAACAAACACTACATCCTGTAATAATATCTGAGCATTACTTTACCCTATCAAGCGTAGCGTCAGTTCTGGCAGGTCACGTTAGTCAAGCTCAGCTGATCCATGTCTACCTAGAGGAATACGACACCTATCACTGTATTCATGTATAACTCTTTCAGTATTATCAGCAGCTATCGCGTTTTTAGGAGCTAATTACCCTCCTCCTTCCCCATACGGCTCGGAGTCCATACGGCCCGGATTGGTGCCGACACTATATCACATTGAGATCATCTCCTAAGGTCACATATTCATGTCTGGTTAGATCAGAGGGTCAGCAAACAGTCAGTTCTCGTAATCGGCGTGTGTGTCGCTGCCTGTCGGCTCATGAGTGTCCAAAAGCAAAAGCCGCTTTTCCCCTGTTAGGCCAGTGCGAGCAGGGCTTTCAACGGGTCGGGCGGGGCTAATAGCCTCGAATATGGAGCACTGAGCCAAAAACCACAGTGTGTTTCCAGCTTCGGGCCTGAAGCTCTACAGCTGTTCTCCCCAATGCCACTGAGAATCTGTGGGATCTGCTGGACCAATTATTTCATGACTTAACCCTTGGGTGCTCTTCGTTTCGGAGTCACACTTGTTACGTATCTTCCCAGGTCAAAAGTGACCGGACACCTAAAAATGAAACTTTCTCCATCCCAGTAAAACCAATGCAATTTATTTTTTTTCTGTAATATTTATTCTTTTTAATTTAGCATTTTGAGACAATTTAATTGAATTTATTAACATTTATGCAATATTTATGGTTTATTTTTACCATGGAAAAAAATATTTATATATATATATATATATATATTATTTTTTTCAAAAAAATATTAATGCAGTATTTTAGTTTAATATAGAGTCTAGGCCTTCAGAAAAAATATTTTTTGTAGAAAATTAGCAGCATCTGGTTCCAGTTTAGAGAAAAAGTGTAGAATCATGGTGTGACCACTAGATGGCATGTACAGCTCTCTATGGAGAAGCATGCGAATTCACCAGATGATTATCAACCAGGGGCGATTCTAGGATTTTCCTTTTAGGGGGGCTAAGCCCCCAATATATGATTAAAAAAAAAACAAGGTAAAAGTTTCATTTAAGGTCTAATGCTCACTTTCATAACCATGCAATTGCAGGGTTATATAATAACTGTAGTCCTGAATTTGAGTTGTGTTAGTCAGGGGGGTTCGGGGTTTCCCTGAGAAATTTTTGAATTCTCTGAACCATTATGTGCATTTTAAGATGTTTTGAAGGCAATTTTTTTGGGATAAAGCCATGTCAGTGGGCAGCTGATTATTATTTTTTTGTTTATCATCAGCATCACACTCTTTTTCTCTTTGTTTTTTTCTCTTGCTCTTCCCTTCCTAAAGTTGAGCTTTGACTGATAATAGGCTTTTCATTTTTGTCTGACAGTGAAGAAAGTAAACATAGGGTCAACTGGTTGATTTTGCCTATGAATCATTTTCTCAGACGTGTTCTTTTACTGAAAACGACTAGGAAAGGTAACTAAGTTTATAAAATTAATCCACATTAAAGGCTACACATTCATTATTGATCTTATGCCTTATCACATATTTGTATATGTGCACTGGAAACATCAGCATCAAAACAAATTCCTTGTGTGTGCAAGCACACTTGGGATAAAGCTCTTTCTTATTCTGATGCCTAATACAGGGCTGTAGACAGGGCTTTATAATCAAAGAGGTCCTACATTTGAGGTGGAGGTTTGGGGGTTCATTTTTTTTAATCTCTGATATGTGCATTTTAAGACATTTGAAGACCAAAAAAGGATAATAAATAGCTTTAAAACTATCAGTAGACTATTTGTTAATACCTGCTCGCTCCTCATCTCCATCATCCTTTTTTTCAGTCACCTCATCGTGCCCTTTCTCTTCCCCTCTAAAGCTGAGCTTTTTTTTAATTTACTAAAGGCTACAATTTATATTACATTTGCATTATGTACACATTCATTATTAATCCTGTTCTTGATGAAAACGGCTTTGGTAATGTTTCTTGTCCCCTCACAATGACCGTAAACGAATGATTACATTAGGCTGACGTAAAATGCCCAATTTCAGTTCAAAAGGGCGAAATTAGACAAAACTATATTAGTTTTCCTGACTATTTTTTGTCATTCCTTTAACATTTATGACCTCAAAAAACTGTCAAATATATAACGTTATAAGTTTAACAACTTACATCTTATCTCGCACTTGCCTGTGAACTGAAGCGTCGAGTCGTGTTGCTAAAATTAGCGCTCAGCGTCTGTGAATGTAAAGCCCGCCTAGATTGATTTGATTGGTCATCTCAAATATTCTGACATTGACAAGCAGTGACAGACCAATGGGCTCAGATAAACACACACGCACAAACACAATTTCCTCTCTTTTTGACGTGCTCTCTGCTCGGCGCCAAAGCGGATTGAAGATGAAGAACGCGCTGAATCTGATTAAAACAAGACTGAAGCAAACATGAATTTGTGTAGCATATTAATCACAAATTTTTAGGGGGGCTAGGCTTAAATTTAGGGGGGCTGAAGCCCCCCTAAAAAGGGCCTAGTGACGCCCCTGTTATCAACACATTTTCTTTTTGGTGGATTTGAATATATAGTTGAAACAATCTCAAAAACGATTTCTAATAAAAAAGAAATGACAAAAAACAAATATTCACAATTTTTTTTCCATTTTTTTTACAATTTCCCATTCATTTCCTATGGGGGTCAGTTTTGACCGAAGACCACAAGTGTGACTATTTTTTTAAGACCACTTAGCATGCTCAGATCATGACCTCAATATTTTTGTGTGTTCACATACATAATGCCATAAAAGTCACCAAGTTTCGTCACATTCCGATGAAGCTGTGATTTTTAAAAATTCAAAACATACTTTTTGTAATCAAAATTTATTGGTGTGTATGTGTATAAAAGTGTGTTTGTATGAGTGTGTGTGTCTGTTTTGCACTCCGGATGTTTTAGAGTGTCACCCCTTCAATGCTGAGCACTTTTTTTCTGCATCATGGCCGATTTGTAAATTGTACACACAAAAATTCTCAAAATTTTTGTGTTTTTGCCAATTTCCCATTCATTTCCTATGGGGGTCATTTTTGACCGAAGACCACAAGTGTGACTATTTTTTTTACGACCACTTATCATGCTCGGATCATGACCTCAATTTTTTTTTTGGTTCACATACCCAATGCCTTAAAAGTCACCAAGTTTCGTAACATTTCAATGAAGCTGTGATTTTTAAAAATTCAAAACAGAAAATTTTTTAGTCAGAAATGACCGAAGAGCACCTGAGGGTTAAAGAAACCAGTCAGAAACCACAGGACGCCTTCAAGAGTCTCGGCGGGTCGGCGCCGCCAAAACAGCATATCAGCTCAAGAGTGCCTATAGGCAGGTGGTCATGTTTCGGCTCATCTGTTCAGTGAGTAAGTGAAATGCATTGTCTGTTTTCTTAGGAAATCCCGTTCAATGTGTCCCAGAGTTCAGAGGACGACGGCTTCTCACAAGCTTCCTCTCGACCAGCATCACAGGAGGAGATCAGACTGGCCTGCAACACACTGTCCACACGGTACACTCACATCTCATAAAAGTGTTACGGCTCATTTATTCTGATATAGTGAGAATGTGGAGGAAAATCACATGTTTTATTCAGAGGCCCAAGCTGAGCTATATGTGCTGTTTTCTGCAGATGCTGATATTTATATGGACAAAAAGTAATATGAAATTAAAATTAATCAGGAGGGATTTGAACAAACCTATAAAAAATATCTTGGAACGATAAATCATGTCTTATTGAAGAGAGGTGTGCTTTTACCTTTCTTGAAACCAGTAAAAGCAACTTATTTATTTATTTACCTAGCCAGATATCTTGGTTACAATCTCAAGATCACAATATTGCAGACTCATGAATCGACATGCTTCTCTGTGCCCAGATATTACAACTGCGTGCCGTTCTCGGGCTGCATCATGGTGGGAGCCTCGAGCACGTGTCACACGCGAGTCAAGACCTTCGAGGAACTTCCCCTGGAAATGACATCACACAAGACACATCATGTACGACAAGACCTTCAGTATATCGAGTCTTCGTTGGCTGAAGCATGTCAGGATCTGTATGGTTTCATACGTGTGTGTGTGTGTGTCTACAGGACAGCCAGACAGACAGTGGGATGGTGTTGGCATCAGATGAGCTGGAGAGGTTTGAACACAAGCACAGAGGAGCCATGCTGAAAAAGTAGGTGAATCATTTATCATGTGTATGTGATCAGTTATCATCATTAAAGGGTTAATTCAACCAAAAATGAAGTTTCAACCAAAAATCAGCCCATGATTTACTCACCGTCAAGTCAAAAAAGTGCATCTATCCATCATAAAAGTGCATCAATCCATCATAAACCTGCATCCGTCCATCATAAAAGTGCATCTGTCCATCATAAAAGTGCATCAATCCATCATAAACCTGCATCCGTCCATCATAAAAGTGCATCTGTCCATCATAAACATGCATCTATCATCATAAAAGTGCATCTGTCCATCATAAAAGTGCATCTGTCCATCATAAAAGTGCATCTGTCCATCATAAAAGTGCATCTATCCATCATAAAAGTGCATCTATCATCATAAAAGTGCATCTATCCATCATAAAAGTGCATCTATCCATCATAAAAGTGCATCTGTCCATGATAAAAGTGCATCTGTCCATCATAAAAGTGCATCTGTCCATCATAAAAGTGCATCTATCCATCATAAAAGTGCATCTATCCATCATAAAAGTGCATCTATCATCATAAAAGTGCATCTATCCATCATAAAAGTGCATCTATCCATCATAAAAGTGCATCTGTCCATGATAAAAGTGCATCTGTCCATCATAAAAGTGCATCTATCCATCATAAAAGTGCATCTATCCATCATAAAAGTGCGTCTGTCCATCATAAAAGTGCGTCTCTCCATCATAAAAGTGCGTCTCTCCATCATAAAAGTGCATCTATCATCATAAAAGTGCATCTGTCCATCATAAAAGTGCATCTATCATCATAAAAGTGCGTCTCTCCATCATAAAAGTGCATCTATCATCATAAAAGTGCATCTGTCCATCATAAAAGTGCATCTATCATCATAAAAGTGCATCTGTCCATCATAAAAGTGCATCTGTCCATCATAAAAGTGCATCTATCATCATAAAAGTGCATCTGTCCATCATAAAAGTGCATCTATCATCATAAAAGTGCATCTATCCATCATAAAAGTGCATCTATCCATCATAAAAGTGCATCTATCCATCATAAAAGTGCGTCTGTCCATCATAAAAGTGCGTCTGTCCATCATAAAAGTGCGTCTCTCCATCATAAAAGTGCATCTATCATCATAAAAGTGCATCTATCATCATAAAAATGCATCTGTCCATCATAAAAGTGCATCTATCCATCATAAAAGTGCATCTATCATCATAAAAGTGCATCTGTCCATCATAAAAGTGCATCTATCATCATAAAAGTGCATCTATCATCATAAAAGTGCATCTGTCCATCATAAAAGTGCATCTATCATCATAAAAGTGCATCTATCCATCATAAAAGTGCATCTATCCATCATAAAAGTGCATCTATCATCATAAAAGTGCATCTGTCCATCATAAAAGTGCATCTATCATCATAAAAGTGCATCCCTGAAATCCAGTTTTATGGACAAAACAGAAACGGGCGTTCACTCTCATTATAAATCCCGGAAAAGCCAGGACATTTTTTATTAATTTGAATTTTGAATTTGAATTTTTGAATTTGAAATCTTTATTTTGAACATGAAAAAGAAAGTATATAAAAATATAAACAATGTTTAAAGACATAGGAAAAACAAAACAAAACAAATATGCTGCAAAATGTTGCCATACTTCTATTACACGTACGAAAAGGAGTAGGAAGAAGTAAAACTTATATACTCCTACCCCCTAAATTCTTACAGTCTTACATTTACAATTTGATATTATTATTATCATGTATCATGTAAAACTCTCATGTAAAAACTTGTGATCTAACTCTGATTGTACTTGTCTAAAAGAAGGAAGTATTTTACACCTGATGGCTGGAGAGTGAGTGAGTAAATTGTAATGTTTTGGGTGATGTACCCCTTTAAGCGTCTGTCTCTGTGTCTTCAGTGTGTCGGCGGGTCACAGCACAGAGCGGCTCATCAGTTCTCCCTCCGTCAGCTCGTCTCGTCCGCCCTTCTTCAGCCAACTCTCCGGCCAGACCTTCTACAACAACGAGTACGGCCAGCTGTCGGAGGAGGGCGTCTGCGACTTCTTCTCCTCCTCGGATCAGGTCTGCCCGGCAACATCCAACCTGTAGCCCTGATTGGCCAGCCGAGCCCAGGCCCCGCCCCCTCCACACTAACTGAACTATTGTCTCAGCAGCCACTGGGTGGCACCATTACGTCACATTCAAACCAACACAAAGTATTTTAACACCGTAGTTACATATATCTTTATATAAAGAGTAAACTTCTTTTTATTTGTACAAAAAAGACAAAAGAATGGAGAAAAAATAAAGGAATATATCTACTTTTGACTGTTTGCTTCATATTTGATGTTATATATTAATATTTACAAATATGTATTTTATTATTTGTTTAATTTCCTGTGATACTTTATAAATATATAAAAGTACTTTTATTTATAAATATATACACCTTTATATATGTAAAAAATATTTGTCTATATATATATATATATATATATATATATATATATATATATATATATATATATCAAAACACCTGGGTGCAAAAATTGAGGCTCTAGACCCTTCCTGAGCTGAAATATTGAAACTCAAAATTTTGACTAGAAAAAAAAATGACAGTGTTACCCCTTACATTTTTTTTCGGGGGGTGAAAAATTAATTTTCTCCAATCTTCTTGAAACTCTGGATTCTGACAGAGGGCCACGAGACTTCGACCAGCGCGCAAAAATGGAGGCTCTAGACCCTTCCAGAGCCGAGATATCGGATGTCAAAGTTTTGACCTGAAAAAAAAACATAAGGGGTAACACTGTCGTTTTTGGCCGAAATTTTGACCCCCTCCGATCTTCTTGAAACTCTGGATTCTGACAGAGGACCACGAGACTTCGACCAGCGCGCAAAAATGGAGGCTCTAGACCCTTCCAGAGCCGAGATATCGGATGTCAAAGTTTTGACCCGAAAAAAAAACATAAGGGGTAACACTGTTGTTTTTGGCCGAAATTTTGACCCCCTCCGATCTTCTTGAAACTCTGGATTCTGACAGAGGGCCACGAGACTTCGACCAGCCCGCAAAAATGGAGGCTCTAGACCCTTCCAGAGCCGAGATATCAGATGTCAAAGTTTTGACCTGAAAAAAAACATAAGGGGTAACACTGTCGTTTTTGTCCGAAATTTTGACCCCCTCCGATCTTCTTGAAACTCTGGATTCTGACAGAGGGCCACGAGACTTCGACCAGCCCGCAAAAAATGGAGGCTCTAGACCCTTCCAGAGCCGAGATATCGGATGTCAAAGTTTTGACCTGAAAAAAAAACATAAGGGGTAACACTGTCGTTTTTTGCCGAAATTTTGACCCCCTCCTATCTTCTTGAAACTCTGGATTCTGACAGAGGGCCACGAGACTTCGACCAGCGCGCAAAAATGGAGGCTCTAGACCCTTCCAGAGCCGAGATATCGGATGTCAAAGTTTTGACCTGAAAAAAAAACATAAGGGGTAACACTGTCGTTTTTGGCCGAAATTTTGACCCCCTCCGATCTTCTTGAAACTCAGGATTCTGACAGAGGGCCACGAGACTTCGACCAGCGCGCAAAAATGGAGGCTCTAGACCCTTCCAGAGCCGAGATATCGGATGTCAAAGTTTTGACCTGAAAAAAAAACATAAGGGGTAACACTGTCATTTTTGGCCGAAATTTTGACCCCCTCCGATCTTCTTGAAACTCTGGATTCTGACAGAGGGCCACGAGACTTCGACCAGCGCGCAAAAATGGAGGCTCTATACCCTTCCAGAGCCGAGATATCGGATGTCAAAGTTTTGACCTGAAAAAAAAAACATAAGGGGTAACACTGTCATTTTTGGCCGAAATTTTGACCCCCTCCGATCTTCTTGAAACTCTGGATTCTGACAGAGGACCACGAGACTTCGACCAGCGCGCAAAAATGGAGGCTCTAGACCCTTCCAGAGCCGAGATATCGGATGTCAAAGTTTTGACCTGAAAAAAAAAACATAAGGGGTAACACTGTCATTTTTGGCCGAAATTTTGACCCCCTCCGATCTTCTTGAAACTCTGGATTCTGACAGAGGGCCACGAGACTTCGACCAGCGCGCAAAAATGGAGGCTCTAGACCCTTCCAGAGCTGAGATATCGGATGTCAAAGTTTTGACCTGAAAAAAAAACATAAGGGGTAACACTGTCGTTTTTGGCCGAAATTTTGACCCCCTCCGATCTTCTTGAAACTCTGTATTCTGACAGAGGGCCACGAGACTTCGACCAGCGCGCAAAAATGGAGGCTCTAGACCCTTCCAGAGCCGAGATATCGGACGTCAAAATTTTGACCTGAAAAAAAACATGAGGGGTAACATTGTCGTTTTTGGCCGAAATTTTGACCCCCTCCGATCTTCTTGAAACTCTGGATTCTGACAGAGGGCCACGAGACTTCGACCAGCGCGCAAAAATGGAGGCTCTAGACCCTTCCAGAGCCGAGATATCGGATGTCAAAGTTTTGACCCGAAAAAAAAACATAAGGGGTAACACTGTCGTTTTTGGCCGAAATTTTGACCCCCTCCGATCTTCTTGAAACTCAGGATTCTGACAGAGGGCCACGAGACTTCGACCAGCGCGCAAAAATGGAGGCTCTAGACCCTTCCAGAGCCGAGATGTCGGATGTCAAAGTTTTGACCCGAAAAAAAAACATAAGGGGTAACACTGTCGTTTTTGGCCGAAATTTTGACCCCCTCCGATCTTCTTGAAACTCAGGATTCTGACAGAGGGCCACGAGACTTCGACCAGCGCGCAAAAATGGAGGCTCTAGACCCTTCCAGAGCCGAGATATCGGATGTCAAAGTTTTGACCTGAAAAAAAAAACATAAGGGGTAACACTGTCGTTTTTGGCCGAAATTTTGACCCCCTCCTATCTTCTTGAAACTCTGGATTCTGACAGAGGGCCACGAGACTTCGACCAGCGCGCAAAAATGGAGGCTCTAGACCCTTCCAGAGCCGAGATATCGGATGTCAAAGTTTTGACCTGAAAAAAAAACATAAGGGGTAACACTGTCATTTTTGGCCGAAATTTTGACCCCCTCCGATCTTCTTGAAACTCTGTATTCTGACAGAGGGCCACGAGACTTCGACCAGCGCGCAAAAATGGAGGCTCTAGACCCTTCCAGAGCCGAGATATCGGATGTCAAAGTTTTGACCCGAAAAAAAAACATAAGGGGTAACACTGTCGTTTTTGGCCGAAATTTTGACCCCCTCCGATCTTCTTGAAACTCAGGATTCTGACAGAGGGCCACGAGACTTCGACCAGCGCGCATAAATGGAGGCTCTAGACCCTTACAGAGCCGAGATATCGGATGTCAAAGTTTTGACCCGAAAAAAAAAACATAAGGGGTAACACTGTCGTTTTTGGCCGAAATTTTGACCACCTCCGATCTTCTTGAAACTCTGGATTCTGACAGAGGGCCACGAGACTTCGACCAGCGCGCAAAAATGGAGGCTCTAGACCCTTCCAGAGCCGAGATATCGGATGTCAAAGTTTTGACCTGAAAAAAAAAAACATAAGGGGTAACACTGTCGTTTTTGGCCGAAATTTTGACCCCCTCCGATCTTCTTGAAACTCTGGATTCTGACAGAGGGCCACGAGACTTCGACCAGCGCGCAAAAATGGAGGCTCTAGACCCTTCCAGAGCCGAGATATCGGATGTCAAAGTTTTGACCTGAAAAAAAAAAACATAAGGGGTAACACTGTCGTTTTTGGCCGAAATATTGACCCCCTCCGATCTTCTTGAAACTCTGGATTCTGACAGAGGACCACGAGACTTCGACCAGCGCGCAAAAATGGAGGCTCTAGACCCTTCCAGAGCCGAGATATCGGATGTCAAAGTTTTGACCTGAAAAAAAAACATAAGGGGTAACACTGTCATTTTTGGCCGAAATTTTGACCCCCTCCGATCTTCTTGAAACTCGGGATTCTGACAGAGGACCACGAGACTTCGACCAGCGCGCAAAAATGGAGGCTCTAGACCCTTCCAGAGCCGAGATATCGGATGTCAAAGTTTTGACCCGAAAAAAAAAACATAAGGGGTAACACTGTCGTTTTTGGCCGAAATTTTGACCACCTCCGATCTTCTTGAAACTCTGGATTCTGACAGAGGGCCACGAGACTTCGACCAGCGCGCAAAAATGGAGGCTCTAGACCCTTCCAGAGCCGAGATATCGGATGTCAAAGTTTTGACCCGAAAAAAAAACATAAGGGGTAACACTGTCGTTTTTGGCCGAAATTTTGACCCCCTCCGATCTTCTTGAAACTCAGGATTCTGACAGAGGGCCACGAGACTTCGACCAGCGCGCAAAAATGGAGGCTCTAGACCCTTCCAGAGCCGAGATATCGGATGTCAAAGTTTTGACCTGAAAAAAAAAAACATAAGGGGTAACACTGTCGTTTTTGGCCGAAATATTGACCCCCTCCGATCTTCTTGAAACTCTGGATTCTGACAGAGGGCCACGAGACTTTCGACCAGCGCGCAAAAATGGAGGCTCTAGACCCTTCCAGAGCCGAGATATCGGATGTCAAAGTTTTGACCTGAAAAAAAAAACATAAGGGGTAACACTGTCGTTTTTGGCCGAAATTTTGACCCCCTCCTATCTTCTTGAAACTCTGGATTCTGACAGAGGGCCACGAGACTTCGACCAGCGCGCAAAAATGGAGGCTCTAGACCCTTCCAGAGCCGAGATATCGGATGTCAAAGTTTTGACCTGAAAAAAAAACATAAGGGGTAACACTGTCGTTTTTGGTCGAAATTTTGACCCCCTCCGATCTTCTTGAAACTCTGGATTCTGACAGAGGGCCACGAGACTTCGACCAGCGCGCAAAAATGGAGGCTCTATACCCTTCCAGAGCCGAGATATCGGATGTCAAAGTTTTGACCTGAAAAAAAAACATAAGGGGTAACACTGTCATTTTTGGCTGAAATTTTGACCCCCTCCGATCTTCTTGAAACTCTGGATTCTGACAGAGGACCACGAGACTTCGACCAGCGCGCAAAAATGGAGGCTCTAGACCCTTCCAGAGCCGAGATATCGGATGTCAAATTTTTGACCTGAAAAAAAACATAAGGGGTAACACTGTCGTTTTTGGCCGAAATTTTGACCCCCTCCGATCTTCTTGAAACTCTGGATTCTGACAGAGAGCCACGAGACTTCGACCAGCGCGCAAAAATGGAGGCTCTAGACCCTTCCAGAGCCGAGATATCGGATGTCAAAGTTTTGACCCGAAAAAAAAACATAAGGGGTAACACTGTTGTTTTTGGCCGAAATTTTGACCCCCTCCGATCTTCTTGAAACTCTGGATTCTGACAGAGGGCCACGAGACTTCGACCAGCCCGCAAAAATGGAGGCTCTAGACCCTTCCAGAGCCGAGATATCGGATGTCAAAGTTTTGACCTGAAAAAAAAACATAAGGGGTAACACTGTCGTTTTTGGCCGAAATTTTGACCCCCTCCGATCTTCTTGAAACTCTGGATTCTGACAGAGGGCCACGAGACTTCGACCAGCGCGCAAAAATGGAGGCTCTATACCCTTCCAGAGCCGAGATATCGGATGTCAAAGTTTTGACCTGAAAAAAAAAAACATAAGGGGTAACACTGTCATTTTTGGCCGAAATTTTGACCCCCTCCGATCTTCTTGAAACTCTGGATTCTGACAGAGGACCACGAGACTTCGACCAGCGCGCAAAAATGGAGGCTCTAGACCCTTCCAGAGCCGAGATATCGGATGTCAAAGTTTTGACCTGAAAAAAAAAACATAAGGGGTAACACTCTCGTTTTTGGCCGAAATTTTGACCCCCTCCGATCTTCTTGAAACTCTGGATTCTGACAGAGGGCCACGAGACTTCGACCAGCGCGCAAAAATGGAGGCTCTAGACCCTTCCAGAGCCGAGATATCGGATTGTCAAAGTTTTGACCTGAAAAAAAACATAAGGGGTAACACTGTCATTTTTGGCCGAAATTTTGACCCCCTCCGATCTTCTTGAAACTCTGGATTCTGACAGAGGACCACGAGACTTCGACCAGCGCGCAAAAATGGAGGCTCTAGACCCTTCCAGAGCCGAGATATCGGATGTCAAAGTTTTGACCCGAAAAAAAAGGGGTAACACTGTTGTTTTTGGCCGAAATTTTGACCCCCTCCGATCTTCTTGAAACTCTGGATTCTGACAGAGGGCCACGAGACTTCGACCAGCGCGCAAAAATGGAGGCTCTAGACCCTTCCAGAGCCGAGATATCGGATGTCAAAGTTTTGACCTGAAAAAAAAAACATAAGGGGTAACACTGTCATTTTTGGCCGAAATTTTGACCCCCTCCGATCTTTTTGAAACTCTGGATTCTGACAGAGGACCACGAGACTTCGACCAGCGCGCAAAAATGGAGGCTCTAGACCCTTCCAGAGCCGAGATATCGGATGTCAAAGTTTTGACCCGAACAAAAAACATAAGGGGTAACACTGTCGTTTTTGGCCGAAATTTTGACCCCCTCCGATCTTCTTGAAACTCTGGATTCTGACAGAGGGCCACGAGACTTCGACCAGCGCGCAAAAATGGAGGCTCTAGACCCTTCCAGAGCCGAGATATCGGATGTCAAAGTTTTGACCTGAAAAAAAAACATAAGGGGTAACACTGTCGTTTTTTGCCGAAATTTTGACCCCCTCCTATCTTCTTGAAACTCTGGATTCTGACAGAGGGCCACGAGACTTCGACCAGCGCGCAAAAATGGAGGCTCTAGACCCTTCCAGAGCCGAGATATCGGATGTCAAAGTTTTGACCTGAAAAAAAAAACATAAGGGGTAACACTGTCGTTTTTTGCCGAAATTTTGACCCCCTCCTATCTTCTTGAAACTCTGGATTCTGACAGAGGGCCACGAGACTTCGACCAGCGCGCAAAAATGGAGGCTCTAGACCCTTCCAGAGCCGAGATATTGGACGTCAAAGTTTTGACCCGAAAAAAAAACATAAGGGGTAACACTGTCGTTTTTGGCCGAAATTTTGACCCCCTCTGATCTTCTTGAAACTCTGGATTCTGACAGAGGGCCACGAGACTTCGACCAGCGCGCAAAAATGGAGGCTCTAGACCCTTCCAGAGCTGAGATATCGGATGTCAAAGTTTTGACCTGAAAAAAAAACATAAGGGGTAACACTGTCGTTTTTGGCCGAAATTTTGACCCCCTCCGATCTTTTTGAAACTCTGTATTCTGACAGAGGGCCACGAGACTTCGACCAGCGCGCAAAAATGGAGGCTCTAGACCCTTCCAGAGCCGAGATATCGGATGTCAAAGTTTTGACCTGAAAAAAAAAAACATAAGGGGTAACACTGTCGTTTTTGGCCGAAATTTTGACCCCCTCCGATCTTCTTGAAACTCTGGATTCTGACAGAGGACCACGAGACTTCGACCAGCGCGCAAAAATGGAGGCTCTATACCCTTCCAGAGCCGAGATATCGGATGTCAAAGTTTTGACCCGGAAAAAAAACATAAGGGGTAACACTGTCGTTTTTGGCCGAAATTTTGACCCCCTCCGATCTTCTTGAAACTCTGGATTCTGACAGAGGGCCACGAGACTTCGACCAGCGCGCAAAAATGGAGGCTCTAGACCCTTCCAGAGCCGAGATATCGGATGTCAAAGTTTTGACCTGAAAAAAAAACATAAGGGGTAACACTGTCATTTTTGGCAGAAATTTTGACCCCCTCCGATCTTCTTGAAACTCTGGATTCTGACAGAGGACCACGAGACTTCGACCAGCGCGCAAAAATGGAGGTTCTAGACCCTTCCAGAGCCGAGATATTGGATGTCAAAGTTTTGACCTGAAAAAAAAAACATAAGGGGTAACACTGTCATTTTTGGCCGAAATTTTGACCCCCTCCGATCTTCTTGAAACTCTGGATTCTGACAGAGGGCCACGAGACTTCGACCAGCGCGCAAAAATGGAGGCTCTAGACCCTTACAGAGCCGAGATATCGGATGTCAAAGTTTTGACCTGAAAAAAAAAACATAAGGGGTAACACTGTCATTTTTGGCAGAAATTTTGACCCCCTCCGATCTTCTTGAAACTCTGGATTCTGACAGAGGGCCACGAGACTTCGACCAGCGCGCAAAAATGGAGGCTCTAGACCCTTCCAGAGCCGAGATATCGGATGTCAAAGTTTTGACCTGAAAAAAAAACATAAGGGGTAACACTGTCGTTTTTTTTCGCCGAAATTTTGACCCTCTCCGATCTTCTTGAAACTCTGTATTCTGACAGAGGGCCACGAGACTTCGACCAGTGCGCAAAAATGGAGGCTCTAGACCCTTCCAGAGCCGAGATATCGGATGTCAAAGTTTTGACCTGAAAAAAAAAAACATAAGGGGTAACACTGTCGTTTTTGGCCGAAATTTTGACCCCCTCCGATCTTCTTGAAACTCTGTATTCTGACAGAGGGCCACGAGACTTCGACCAGTGCGCAAAAATGGAGGCTCTAGACCCTTCCAGAGCCGAGATATCGGATGTCAAAGTTTTGACCTGAAAAAAAAAACATAAGGGGTAACACTGTCGTTTTTGGCCGAAATTTTGACCCCCTCCGATCTTCTTGAAACTCTGTATTCTGACAGAGGGCCACGAGACTTCGACCAGCGCGCAAAAATGGAGGCTCTAGACCCTTCCAGAGCCGAGATATCGGATGTCAAAGTTTTGACCTGAAAAAAAAACATAAGGGGTAACACTGTCGTTTTTGGCCGAAATTTTGACCCCCTCCGATCTTCTTGAAACTCTGGATTCTGACAGAGGACCACGAGACTTCGACCAGCGCGCAAAAATGGAGGCTCTAGACCCTTCCAGAGCCGAGATATCGGATGTCAAAGTTTTGACCTGAAAAAAAAACATAAGGGGTAACACTGTCGTTTTTGGCCGAAATTTTGACCCCCTCCGATCTTCTTGAAACTCTGGATTCTGACAGAGGGCCACGAGACTTCGACCAGCGCGCAAAAATGGAGGCTCTAGACCCTTCCAGAGCCGAGATATCGGACGTCAAAGTTTTGACCCGAAAAAAAAAACATAAGGGGTAACACTGTCGTTTTTGGCCGAAATTTTGACCCCCTCCGATCTTCTTGAAACTCTGGATTCTGACAGAGGGCCACGAGACTTCGACCAGCGCGCAAAAATGGAGGCTCTAGACCCTTCCAGAGCCGAGATATCGGATGTCAAAGTTTTGACCTGAAAAAAAAACATAAGGGGTAACACTGTCATTTTTGGCCGAAATTTTGACCCCCTCCGATCTTCTTGAAACTCTGGATTCTGACAGAGGACCACGAGACTTCGACCAGCGCGCAAAAATGGAGGCTCTAGACCCTTCCAGAGCCGAGATATCGGATGTCAAAGTTTTGACCTGAAAAAAAAACATAAGGGGTAACACTGTCGTTTTTGGCCGAAATTTTGACCCCCTCCTATCTTCTTGAAACTCTGGATTCTGACAGAGGGCCACGAGACTTCGACCAGCGCGCAAAAATGGAGGCTCTAGACCCTTCCAGAGCCGAGATATTGGACGTCAAAGTTTTGACCCGAAAAAAAAAACATAAGGGGTAACACTGTCGTTTTTGGCCGAAATTTTGACCCCCTCTGATCTTCTTGAAACTCTGGATTCTGACAGAGGGCCACGAGACTTCGACCAGCGCGCAAAAATGGAGGCTCTAGACCCTTCCAGAGCTGAGATATCGGATGTCAAAGTTTTGACCTGAAAAAAAAACATAAGGGGTAACACTGTCGTTTTTGGCCGAAATTTTGACCCCCTCCGATCTTCTTGAAACTCTGGATTCTGACAGAGGACCACGAGACTTCGACCAGCGCGCAAAAATGGAGGCTCTAGACCCTTCCAGAGCCGAGATATCGGACGTCAAAGTTTTGACCCGAAAAAAAAAACATAAGGGGTAACACTGTCGTTTTTGGCCGAAATTTTGACCCCCTCCGATCTTCTTGAAACTCTGGATTCTGACAGAGGGCCACGAGACTTCGACCAGCGCGCAAAAATGGAGGCTCTAGACCCTTCCAGAGCCGAGATATCGGATGTCAAAGTTTTGACCTGAAAAAAAAACATAAGGGGTAACACTGTCATTTTTGGCCGAAATTTTGACCCCCTCCGATCTTCTTGAAACTCTGGATTCTGACAGAGGACCACGAGACTTCGACCAGCGCGCAAAAATGGAGGCTCTAGACCCTTCCAGAGCCGAGATATCGGATGTCAAAGTTTTGACCTGAAAAAAAAACATAAGGGGTAACACTGTCGTTTTTGGCCGAAATTTTGACCCCCTCCTATCTTCTTGAAACTCTGGATTCTGACAGAGGGCCACGAGACTTCGACCAGCGCGCAAAAATGGAGGCTCTAGACCCTTCCAGAGCCGAGATATTGGACGTCAAAGTTTTGACCCGAAAAAAAAAACATAAGGGGTAACACTGTCGTTTTTGGCCGAAATTTTGACCCCCTCTGATCTTCTTGAAACTCTGGATTCTGACAGAGGGCCACGAGACTTCGACCAGCGCGCAAAAATGGAGGCTCTAGACCCTTCCAGAGCTGAGATATCGGATGTCAAAGTTTTGACCTGAAAAAAAAACATAAGGGGTAACACTGTCGTTTTTGGCCGAAATTTTGACCCCCTCCGATCTTCTTGAAACTCTGGATTCTGACAGAGGACCACGAGACTTCGACCAGCGCGCAAAAATGGAGGCTCTAGACCCTTCCAGAGCCGAGATATCGGATGTCAAAGTTTTGACCCGGAAAAAAAACATAAGGGGTAACACTGTCGTTTTTGGCCGAAATTTTGACCCCCTCCGATCTTCTTGAAACTCAGGATTCTGACAGAGGGCCACAAGACTTCGACCAGCGCGCAAAAATGGAGGCTCTAGACCCTTCCAGAGCCGAGATATCGGATGTCAAAGTTTTGACCTGAAAAAAAAACATAAGGGGTAACACTGTCGTTTTTTTTCGCCGAAATTTTGACCCCCTCCGATCTTCTTGAAACTCTGTATTCTGACAGAGGGCCACGAGACTTCGACCAGCGCGCAAAAATGGAGGCTCTAGACCCTTCCAGAGCCGAGATATCGGATGTCAAAGTTTTGACCTGAAAAAAAAACATAAGGGGTAACACTGTCATTTTTGGCCGAAATTTTGACCCCCTCCGATCTTCTTGAAACTCTGGATTCTGACAGAGGACCACGAGACTTCGACCAGCGCGCAAAAATGGAGGCTCTAGACCCTTCCAGAGCCGAGATATCGGATGTCAAAGTTTTGACCCGGAAAAAAAACATAAGGGGTAACACTGTCGTTTTTGGCCGAAATTTTGACCCTCTCCGATCTTCTTGAAACTCAGGATTCTGACAGAGGGCCACGAGACTTCGACCAGCGCGCAAAAATGGAGGCTCTAGACCCTTCCAGAGCTGAGATATCGGATGTCAAAGTTTTGACCTGAAAAAAAAAACATAAGGGGTAACACTGTCGTTTTTGGCCGAAATTTTGACCCCCTCCGATATTCTTGAAACTCTGGATTCTGACAGAGGGCAACGAGACTTCGACCAGCGCGCAAAAATGGGGGCTCTAGACCCTTCCAGAGCCGAGATATCGGATGTCAAAGTTTTGACCTGAAAAAAAAAACATAAGGGGTAACACTGTCGTTTTTGGCCGAAATTTTGACCCCCTCCGATCTTCTTGAAACTCAGGATTCTGACAGAGGGCCACGAGACTTCGACCAGCGCGCAAAAATGGAGGCTCTAGACCCTTCCAGAGCCGAGATATCGGATGTCAAAGTTTTGACCTGAAAAAAAAAACATAAGGGGTAACACTGTCGTTTTTGGCCGAAATTTTGACCCCCTCCAATCTTCTTGAAACTCTGGATTCTGACAGAGGGCCACGAGACTTCGACCAGCGCGCAAAAATGGAGGCTCTAGACCCTTCCAGAGCCAAGATATCGGATGTCAAAGTTTTGACCTGAAAAAAAAAACATAAGGGGTAACACTGTCGTTTTTGGCCGAAATTTTGACCCCCTCCGATCTTCTTGAAACTCTGGATTCTGACAGAGGGCCACGAGAATTCGACCAGCGCGCAAAAATGGAGGCTCTAGACCCTTCCAGAGCCGAGATATCGGATGTCAAAGCTTTGACCTGAAAAAAAAAACATAAGGGGTAACACTGTCGTTTTTGGCCGAAATTTTGACCCCCTCCGATCTTCTTGAAACTCTGGATTCTGACAGAGGGCCACGAGACTTCGACCAGCGCGCAAAAATGGAGGCTCTAGACCCTTCCAGAGCCGAGATATCGGACGTCAAAGTTTTGACCCGAAAAAAAAAAAACATAAGGGGTAACACTGTCGTTTTTGGCCGAAATTTTGACCCCCTCCGATCTTCTTGAAACTCTGGATTCTGACAGAGGGCCACGAGACTTCGACCAGCGCGCAAAAATGGAGGCTCTAGACCCTTCCAGAGCCGAGATATCGGATGTCAAAGTTTTGACCCGAAAAAAAATCATAAGGGGTAACACTGTCGTTTTTGGCCGAAATTTTGACCCCCTCCGATCTTCTTGAAACTCTGGATTCTGACAGAGGGCCACGAGAATTCGACCAGCGCGCAAAAATGGAGGCTCTAGACCCTTCCAGAGCCGAGATATCGGATGTCAAAGTTTTGACCTGAAAAAAAAACATAAGGGGTAACACTGTTGTTTTTGGCCGAAATTTTGACCCCCTCCTATCTTCTTGAAACTCTGGATTCTGACAGAGGGCCACGAGACTTCGACCAGCGCGCAAAAATTGAGGCTCTCGACCCTTCCAGAGCCGAGAAATTGAAACTCAAAATTTTGACCAGAAAAAAAAATGACAGTGTTACCCCTTACATTTTTTTTCGGGGGGTGAAAAATTAAGTTTCTCCAATCTTCTCAAAACTCTGGATTCTGATAGAGGGCCACGAGACATGGACCTGGGTGCAAAAATTGAGGCTGTATACCCTTCCAGAGCTGAAATATTGAAACACAAAATTTTGACCAGGAAAAAAAATGACAGTGTTACCCCTTACGTTTTTTTTTGGGTGTTACGTCCCCAGAGAACTGGGTACGTATTATAGTGATTTTCTTTTCTGGCATTGCTTGTGGTTCTTGTGTTTTTCTTCTTACAGGTGAGATGGCTTCTGTAACCATTCCAGCAGCTGATTGGTGGTTCAACGGCTGATTGGATCTTGGAATTCCTCCTACTCGTCAGTGGCTCCTGGTGGCTGGGCTCTTTAAAAAGCCTAGTTTTAGATCTGTTCTCTCTCTGCTTTGGCTTTGCCCTTAGTTCCTGCTGTTGGTGTGGTTGGTATCCCTTTTTGGGTAACTTTGTGATTTATAGATTACTTTATTGTTGTCTATTTGAGATTAGGATTGGAACATTTGACAATGCTTTTGATAATGTTTTAATCTGATTTGTTAGCTAGTAACTCTAGCTTTGTGTTCCACTTTTGGAACTTGAACAGCAGGACTGAGTATTTGTTGTTTGTGAATTATTATTTTTATTGTTATTGTCTGTGTTAACTTCTTTTTCTTATTCTTTACAGGGAGTCTGGGGAATAGATTTAGAGCTACCCCGGGGTATACATCACCCGTAGTACCACTTCTCTGTCTAGAAACACCAGTTAGACCTGGGCGGACCACCATCTGTAATTTTGGTTAGGGCGCCTTGATCGTGTGCCAGATAGGTGATGGGTATATTTAGCATAGGTTAGTGGTGGGGGTATTTTGTTTATTTCTTTTCTTTGGTTTGTCCAGCTCTCCCCTTTCTCCCTTCAATTTGTTTATCATTTACATTATTACCATGACAAAAATAAAAACACAGTTTGTACGGTATTTGGAATTTGTCTCCTTTTTTCGCACCACGACTCCATTCCTCTTTTTTCCAGCATTTTGTGGGTCTGAGAGGCTGTAGACCCTTCCAGAGCTGAGATATTGAAACTCAAAATTTTGACCAGAAAAAAACCGACAGTGTTACCCCTTATGTTTTTTTTATGTTTTTTTTTTGGCAAAAAATTAAGTTTCCCCAATTCTCTGTTGTTTGTTTTATTTTTGTACATTATATTTGATGTTACAGATATGTGATGTACATTGTTGTGTAAATGTTCAAGAAAATGCAATAAAAATAATATTACAAATCAAATCAAATGTTTAATATATGCCTATATGGCTGGCTTGGAGCCAGAGGGGCGTAAGTGGCTCTCAACAAACTTTACACGAGAGACAAAAAAAAATTTGACCACTCTTCAATCACCTGTATTATTAACCTTAAACCACAAACATTGCAACCACAGGCATACTTACATGAATGAGTATTTAAGTAAAAAAATGATGGCATAATAACACAATGAACATGCTCTAAAACATTTTCAAATAAAAAAAATCAAATATGTCAGATACGCCTTTTTGTTGCTTTATTCAATACAGTTTGATCTCAGATAGGTATTTTTGGCACCATTGGATAGAGCTCAACAGGTTGGGATTCATTAACACACACATAATTTCTGAACATTAAATCTCAGAGTTTATTCACCCTGTTACGTGCCCAAAGAACTGGTTAAGATAAGATGGCTTCTGTAACCATTCCAGCAGCTGATTGGTGATTCAACAGCTGATTGGATCTTGGAACTCCTCCTACTCGTCAGTGGCTCCTCCTGCTCGTCAGTGGCTCCACCTACTCGTCAGTGGCTCCAGGTGGCTGGGCTCTTCAAAAAGCCAAGTTTTAGATCAGTTCAGTCACTGCTCTCTGCAGTCTGCTCCTGCTGTTGGTCTGCTTTGTAGGTAACGGTCATAGTCATTTGATGCATGTGGCTCTTTTTGTCTTGGTTTCTTGTATGTTAACTGAAGTTCTCTACAGGCTCCTTGGGTAGATGGAGATTTGGTGCAGAAGCTGAAGGTTTGAAGTTCAAGGTCTTCAGAGCTCAAATTCATGTTCAGACCTTACCTATATTGACCTTGATCCAAACAGAGAAACCTATTTCCAATCCAGGACAAACAGGTGAGTTGTGAATGACCCTTGGTTGAAGCTATGATCTTCAAATGCAACATATGTGATTTTGTTTGTGTCTTTGCAGGTAGTTTCAGAGGTGTCTCCATGAATCCCAAATTTGTGGCTTTTGGTCAAATGGTAAGACCGAATGTTTCACCATTTCAGCAAATGAAATGCAGCTTCTTCTAAGATGCAGAAATTTCAACTTGAATGACTGCTTTTAAATGTTTATTATTCCTTTCTTTATTGCAGTACGATCTGGTCGTGGTGGAGGAGAGTTCGCTTCGGTGTAAGACTTTGAATGGAGCCAATGCAGCTTTTTGCACTTTCCTCTTTAATTTGTTTTAATAGGACCAAGATAATAACCTGGATCGGTCAGTGGACAAACGTTTCCTCAACGGGGCTGATGTTGCAGCTTTCTCACAAGTTAAATCCAGAGGCTCAGATTGGTTTGTACACACTAAAACAGTGGTTCTCAACTCCTGTCCTCATGACCCACTGCTCTGCATATTGTGCATGTGACGTGCACAATATGCAGAGCAATGGGTTGTGAGGACCTGAGTTCAGTTTTATTCCTGACTGAGATCTCCCATGTTTTTGAGGTGAAAGGTTTGCCCAAGTTTAACGTGACTGAAAGTTGAGTGACGCTTTATTTTCTTGTCTTGTGGTTTGTCAGTTCCACAGATGTACACATGGCCAACCTGTACCTGGTGAAGCTCCAGTGGAAGTGTGCTGTGATCCATAATTTGACCAGACAGTGCCTGACTGAAACTGCAAAGGTGTGTGACTCCTGCTGAGGGTGTTCTTTATGCCTGTGCTTGACTTACTTGTCTATATTCTCCTACCAGGTGAATGCCACGGGCTGTGCCTCTCTTGCTGTTGATACGTCAGTGTTTTTCAACACCAAATGTGAGACTCATTTCTTGTAAATGTGAGTTTTACTGAGGAGGGAACAGGTGAGCTCCATATACTCTTTATGATCTTTACAAGATATCCACTTTAAGCCACAAAGTTGATATTCTCCACTGTTTGGATTTTCTCTTGCAGGTGTAATGGTGACTTAATTGACCCAAAGACTTGATTTTAAACCTGGGTCTATGCTTAATGTAAAGGTAAGCAAAATGTCATCCCTTATCGCTGAAGCTTTCAAATTGGTTCCATTTCCTAACCTTGATCATTCCTAACAGATCTATGTGACTTGAGATTCTGGTCTACGGCGCTCTTCCCAGTGAGATTCGACATGTGTCTCTGCAGTTCTCTCTAGCTGTGGCTCTGTGATGTTCCAGTTGTTGGTGAGTGTCTGACTCCAGCAGTGCAGACTCTAATCTACAGCATTCTTTGCAGTGAGAATATAGTTGCTGCTAGTGTGTTGTTTGACTTGTGGCTATTCTGTTTTTCAGGTGTCTGCAGTTTTCTCCAGCAATGGCTGTTCATGGGGAGTGAAAAGTTCTGATGGTTTCAGGATCTTGGAGTCAGGAAGACATCTGAGTGGTGATATGTTATGTTTGTAAAAATAATGTTTAAAAAATTTGTAAAAATTAAAGTTTTTTTTGTGTTGTTTTGTCTAGTTTTTATTTATTATATTTTATTCTTTTTTTTTATTTTTTTTTTTCGATTTTTCTTGATATGACGGTCGACACAAGACACAAGACACAAGACACAAGACACAAGACACAAGACACAAGACACAAGACACAAGACACAAGACACAAGACACAAGACACAAGACACAAGACACAAGACACAAGACACAAGACACAAGACACAAGACACAAGACACAAGACACAAGACACAAGACACAAGACACAAGACACAAGACACAAGACACAAGACACAAGACACAAGACACAAGACACAAGACACAAGACACAAGACACAAGACACAAGACACAAGACACAAGACACAAGACACAAGACACAAGACACAAGACACAAGACACAAGACACAAGACACAAGACACAAGACACAAGACACAAGACACAAGACACAAGACACAAGACACAAGACACAAGACACAAGACACAAGACACAAGACACAAGACACAAGACACAAGACACAAGACACAAGACACAAGACACAAGACACAAGACACAAGACACAAGACACAAGACACAAGACACAAGACACAAGACACAAGACACAAGACACAAGACACAAGACACAAGACACAAGACACAAGACACAAGACACAAGACACAAGACACAAGACACAAGACACAAGACACAAGACACAAGACACAAGACACAAGACACAAGACACAAGACACAAGACACAAGACACAAGACACAAGACACAAGACACAAGACACAAGACACAAGACACAAGACACAAGACACAAGACACAAGACACAAGACACAAGACACAAGACACAAGACACAAGACACAAGACACAAGACACAAGACACAAGACACAAGACACAAGACACAAGACACAAGACACAAGACACAAGACACAAGACACAAGACACAAGACACAAGACACAAGACACAAGACACAAGACACAAGACACAAGACACAAGACACAAGACACAAGACACAAGACACAAGACACAAGACACAAGACACAAGACACAAGACACAAGACACAAGACACAAGACACAAGACACAAGACACAAGACACAAGACACAAGACACAAGACACAAGACACAAGACACAAGACACAAGACACAAGACACAAGACACAAGACACAAGACACAAGACACAAGACACAAGACACAAGACACAAGACACAAGACACAAGACACAAGACACAAGACACAAGACACAAGACACAAGACACAAGACACAAGACACAAGACACAAGACACAAGACACAAGACACAAGACACAAGACACAAGACACAAGACACAAGACACAAGACACAAGACACAAGACACAAGACACAAGACACAAGACACAAGACACAAGACACAAGACACAAGACACAAGACACAAGACACAAGACACAAGACACAAGACACAAGACACAAGACACAAGACACAAGACACAAGACACAAGACACAAGACACAAGACACAAGACACAAGACACAAGACACAAGACACAAGACACAAGACACAAGACACAAGACACAAGACACAAGACACAAGACACAAGACACAAGACACAAGACACAAGACACAAGACACAAGACACAAGACACAAGACACAAGACACAAGACACAAGACACAAGACACAAGACACAAGACACAAGACACAAGACACAAGACACAAGACACAAGACACAAGACACAAGACACAAGACACAAGACACAAGACACAAGACACAAGACACAAGACACAAGACACAAGACACAAGACACAAGACACAAGACACAAGACACAAGACACAAGACACAAGACACAAGACACAAGACACAAGACACAAGACACAAGACACAAGACACAAGACACAAGACACAAGACACAAGACACAAGACACAAGACACAAGACACAAGACACAAGACACAAGACACAAGACACAAGACACAAGACACAAGACACAAGACACAAGACACAAGACACAAGACACAAGACACAAGACACAAGACACAAGACACAAGACACAAGACACAAGACACAAGACACAAGACACAAGACACAAGACACAAGACACAAGACACAAGACACAAGACACAAGACACAAGACACAAGACACAAGACACAAGACACAAGACACAAGACACAAGACACAAGACACAAGACACAAGACACAAGACACAAGACACAAGACACAAGACACAAGACACAAGACACAAGACACAAGACACAAGACACAAGACACAAGACACAAGACACAAGACACAAGACACAAGACACAAGACACAAGACACAAGACACAAGACACAAGACACAAGACACAAGACACAAGACACAAGACACAAGACACAAGACACAAGACACAAGACACAAGACACAAGACACAAGACACAAGACACAAGACACAAGACACAAGACACAAGACACAAGACACAAGACACAAGACACAAGACACAAGACACAAGACACAAGACACAAGACACAAGACACAAGACACAAGACACAAGACACAAGACACAAGACACAAGACACAAGACACAAGACACAAGACACAAGACACAAGACACAAGACACAAGACACAAGACACAAGACACAAGACACAAGACACAAGACACAAGACACAAGACACAAGACACAAGACACAAGACACAAGACACAAGACACAAGACACAAGACACAAGACACAAGACACAAGACACAAGACACAAGACACAAGACACAAGACACAAGACACAAGACACAAGACACAAGACACAAGACACAAGACACAAGACACAAGACACAAGACACAAGACACAAGACACAAGACACAAGACACAAGACACAAGACACAAGACACAAGACACAAGACACAAGACACAAGACACAAGACACAAGACACAAGACACAAGACACAAGACACAAGACACAAGACACAAGACACAAGACACAAGACACAAGACACAAGACACAAGACACAAGACACAAGACACAAGACACAAGACACAAGACACAAGACACAAGACACAAGACACAAGACACAAGACACAAGACACAAGACACAAGACACAAGACACAAGACACAAGACACAAGACACAAGACACAAGACACAAGACACAAGACACAAGACACAAGACACAAGACACAAGACACAAGACACAAGACACAAGACACAAGACACAAGACACAAGACACAAGACACAAGACACAAGACACAAGACACAAGACACAAGACACAAGACACAAGACACAAGACACAAGACACAAGACACAAGACACAAGACACAAGACACAAGACACAAGACACAAGACACAAGACACAAGACACAAGACACAAGACACAAGACACAAGACACAAGACACAAGACAGACACAAGACGATTATAGATGTATATATTGTAGAACTAGTATAGAGATGATTATAGATGTATATATTGTAGAACTAGTATAGAGATGATTATAGATGTATATATTGTAGATTTTACTATAGATGTAGATATTGTAGATCTCATTATGTATATAGACTTTATTATAGATGTAGATATTATAGATTATATTATAGGTGTACATATTATCCAGAGCTGAGATATTGAAACTCAAAATTTTGTCCAGAAAAAAAAAAAAAAAAACGACAGTGTTACCCCTTACATTTTTTTTCGGGGGGTGAAAAATTAAGTTTCTCCAATCTTCTCAAAACTCTGGATTCTGATAGAGGGCCACGAGACATGGACCTGGGTGCAAAAATTGAGGCTGTAGACCCTTCCAGAGCTGAGATATTGAAACTCAAAATTTTGACCAGAAAAAAAAAATTACAGTGTTACCCCTTACATTTTTTTTCGGGGGGTGAAAAAATAATTTTCTCCAATCTTCTTGAAACTCTGGATTCTGACAGAGGGCCACGAGACTTCGACCAGCGCGCAAAAATGGAGGCTCTAGACCCTTCCAGAGCCGAGATATCGGATGTCAAAGTTTTGACCCAAAAAAAAACATAAGGGGTAACACTGTCGTTTTTGGCCGAAATTTTGACCCCCTCCGATCTTCTTGAAACTCTGGATTCTGACAGAGGGCCACGAGACTTCGACCAGCGCGCAAAAATGGAGGCTCTAGACCCTTCCAGAGCCGAGATATCGGATGTCAAAGTTTTGACCTGAAAAAAAAACATAAGGGGTAACACTGTCGTTTTTGGCCGAAATTTTGACCCCCTCCAATCTTCTTGAAACTCTGGATTCTGACAGAGGGCCACGAGACTTCGACTAGCGCGCAAAAATGGAGGCTCTAGACCCTTCCAGAGCCGAGATATCGGATGTCAAAGTTTTGACCTGAAAAAAAAAACATAAGGGGTAACACTGTGGTTTTTGGCCGAAATTTTGACCCCCCCCGATCTTCTTGAAACTCGGGATTCTGACAGAGGGCCACGAGACTTCGACTAGCGCGCAAAAATGGAGGCTCTAGACCCTTCCAGAGCCGAGATATCGGATGTCAAAGTTTTGACCTGAAAAAAAAACATAAGGGGTAACACTGTCGTTTTTGGCCGAAATTTTGACCCCCTCCGATCTTCTTGAAACTCTGGATTCTGACAGAGGGCCACGAGACTTCGACTAGCGCGCAAAAATGGAGGCTCTAGACCCTTCCAGAGCCGAGATATCGGATGTCAAAGTTTTGACCTGAAAAAAAAAACATAAGGGGTAACACTGTCGTTTTTGGCCGAAATTTTGACCCCCTCCGATCTTCTTGAAACTCTGGATTCTGACAGAGGGCCACGAGACTTCGACTAGCGTGCAAAAATGGAGGCTCTAGACCCTTCCAGAGCCGAGATATCGGATGTCAAAGTTTTGACCTGAAAAAAAAACATAAGGGGTAACACTGTCGTTTTTGGCCGAAATTTTGACCCCCTCCGATCTTCTTGAAACTCGGGATTCTGACAGAGGGCCACGAGACTTCGACTAGCGCACAAAAATGGAGGCTCTAGACCCTTCCAGAGCCGAGATATCGGATGTCAAAGTTTTGACCTGAAAAAAAAAACATAAGGGGTAACACTGTCGTTTTTGGCCGAAATTTTGACCCCCTCCAATCTTCTTGAAACTCGGGATTCTGACAGAGGGCCACGAGACTTCGACCAGCGCGCAAAAATGGAGGCTCTAGACCCTTCCAGAGCCGAGATATCGGATGTCAAAGTTTTGACCTGAAAAAAAAACATAAGGGGTAACACTGTCGTTTTTGGCCGAAATTTTGACCCCCTCCGATCTTCTTGAAACTCGGGATTCTGACAGAGGGCCACGAGACTTCGACCAGCGCGCAAAAATGGAGGCTCTAGACCCTTCCAGAGCCGAGATATCGGATGTCAAAGTTTTGACCCAAAAAAAAACATAAGGGGTAACACTGTCGTTTTTGGCCGAAATTTTGACCCCCTCCGATCTTCTTGAAACTCTGGATTCTGACAGAGGGCCACGAGACTTCGACCAGCGCGCAAAAATGGAGGCTCTAGACCCTTCCAGAGCCGAGATATCGGATGTCAAAGTTTTGACCTGAAAAAAAAACATAAGGGGTAACACTGTCGTTTTTGGCCGAAATTTTGACCCCCTCCGATCTTCTTGAAACTCTGGATTCTGACAGAGGGCCACGAGACTTCGACTAGCGCGCAAAAATGGAGGCTCTAGACCCTTCCAGAGCCGAGATATCGGATGTCAAAGTTTTGACCTGAAAAAAAAACATAAGGGGTAACACTGTCGTTTTTGGCCGAAATTTTGACCCCCTCCAATCTTCTTGAAACTCTGGATTCTGACAGAGGGCCACGAGACTTCGACTAGCGCGCAAAAATGGAGGCTCTAGACCCTTCCAGAGCCGAGATATCGGATGTCAAAGTTTTGACCTGAAAAAAAAAACATAAGGGGTAACACTGTGGTTTTTGGCCGAAATTTTGACCCCCCCCGATCTTCTTGAAACTCGGGATTCTGACAGAGGGCCACGAGACTTCGACTAGCGCGCAAAAATGGAGGCTCTAGACCCTTCCAGAGCCGAGATATCGGATGTCAAAGTTTTGACCTGAAAAAAAAACATAAGGGGTAACACTGTCGTTTTTGGCCGAAATTTTGACCCCCTCCGATCTTCTTGAAACTCTGGATTCTGACAGAGGGCCACGAGACTTCGACTAGCGCGCAAAAATGGAGGCTCTAGACCCTTCCAGAGCCGAGATATCGGATGTCAAAGTTTTGACCTGAAAAAAAAAACATAAGGGGTAACACTGTCGTTTTTGGCCGAAATTTTGACCCCCTCCGATCTTCTTGAAACTCTGGATTCTGACAGAGGGCCACGAGACTTCGACTAGCGTGCAAAAATGGAGGCTCTAGACCCTTCCAGAGCCGAGATATCGGATGTCAAAGTTTTGACCTGAAAAAAAAACATAAGGGGTAACACTGTCGTTTTTGGCCGAAATTTTGACCCCCTCCGATCTTCTTGAAACTCGGGATTCTGACAGAGGGCCACGAGACTTCGACTAGCGCACAAAAATGGAGGCTCTAGACCCTTCCAGAGCCGAGATATCGGATGTCAAAGTTTTGACCTGAAAAAAAAAACATAAGGGGTAACACTGTCGTTTTTGGCCGAAATTTTGACCCCCTCCAATCTTCTTGAAACTCGGGATTCTGACAGAGGGCCACGAGACTTCGACCAGCGCGCAAAAATGGAGGCTCTAGACCCTTCCAGAGCCGAGATATCGGATGTCAAAGTTTTGACCTGAAAAAAAAACATAAGGGGTAACACTGTCGTTTTTGGCCGAAATTTTGACCCCCTCCGATCTTCTTGAAACTCGGGATTCTGACAGAGGGCCACGAGACTTCGACCAGCGCGCAAAAATGGAGGCTCTAGACCCTTCCAGAGCCGAGATATCGGATGTCAAAGTTTTGACCTGAAAAAAAAACATAAGGGGTAACACTGTCGTTTTTGGCCGAAATTTTGACCCCCTCCGATCTTCTTGAAACTCTGGATTCTGACAGAGGGCCACGAGACTTCGACTAGCGCGCAAAAATGGAGGCTCTAGACCCTTCCAGAGCCGAGATATCGGATGTCAAAGTTTTGACCTGAAAAAAAAAAACATAAGGGGTAACACTGTCGTTTTTGGCCGAAATTTTGACCCCCCCCGATCTTCTTGAAACTCTGGATTCTGACAGAGGGCCACGAGACTTCGACTAGCGCGCAAAAATGGAGGCTCTAGACCCTTCCAGAGCCGAGATATCGGATGTCAAAGTTTTGACCTGAAAAAAAAACATAAGGGGTAACACTGTCGTTTTTGGCCGAAATTTTGACCCCCTCCAATCTTCTTGAAACTCGGGATTCTGACAGAGGGCCACGAGACTTCGACTAGCGCGCAAAAATGGAGGCTCTAGACCCTTCCAGAGCCGAGATATCGGATGTCAAAGTTTTGACCTGAAAAAAAAACATAAGGGGTAACACTGTCGTTTTTGGCCGAAATTTTGACCCCCTCCAATCTTCTTGAAACTCGGGATTCTGACAGAGGGCCACGAGACTTCGACTAGCGCGCAAAAATGGAGGCTCTAGACCCTTCCAGAGCCGAGATATCGGATGTCAAAGTTTTGACCTGAAAAAAAAAACATAAGGGGTAACACTGTCGTTTTTGGCCGAAATTTTGACCCCCCCCGATCTTCTTGAAACTCTGGATTCTGACAGAGGGCCACGAGACTTCGACTAGCGCGCAAAAATGGAGGCTCTAGACCCTTCCAGAGCCGAGATATCGGATGTCAAAGTTTTGACCTGAAAAAAAAACATAAGGGGTAACACTGTCGTTTTTGGCCGAAATTTTGACCCCCTCCAATCTTCTTGAAACTCGGGATTCTGACAGAGGGCCACGAGACTTCGACCAGCGCGCAAAAATGGAGGCTCTAGACCCTTCCAGAGCCGAGATATCGGATGTCAAAGTTTTGACCTGAAAAAAAAAACATAAGGGGTAACACTGTCGTTTTTGGCCGAAATTTTGACCCCCTCCGATCTTCTTGAAACTCTGGATTCTGACAGAGGGCCACGAGACTTCGACTAGCGCACAAAAATGGAGGCTCTAGACCCTTCCAGAGCCGAGATATCGGATGTCAAAGTTTTGACCTGAAAAAAAAACATAAGGGGTAACACTGTCGTTTTTGGCCGAAATTTTGACCCCCTCCGATCTTCTTGAAACTCGGGATTCTGACAGAGGGCCACGAGACTTCGACCAGCGCGCAAAAATGGAGGCTCTAGACCCTTCCAGAGCCGAGATATCGGATGTCAAAGTTTTGACCTGAAAAAAAAAACATAAGGGGTAACACTGTCGTTTTTGGCCGAAATTTTGACCCCCTCCGATCTTCTTGAAACTCTGGATTCTGACAGAGGGCCACGAGACTTCGACTAGCGCGCAAAAATGGAGGCTCTAGACCCTTCCAGAGCCGAGATATCGGATGTCAAAGTTTTGACCTGAAAAAAAAACATAAGGGGTAACACTGTCGTTTTTGGCCGAAATTTTGACCCCCTCAGATCTTCTTGAAACTCGGGATTCTGACAGAGGGCCACGAGACTTCGACCAGCGCGCAAAAATGGAGGCTCTAGACCCTTCCAGAGCCGAGATATCGGATGTCAAAGTTTTGACCTGAAAAAAAAACATAAGGGGTAACACTGTCGTTTTTGGCCGAAATTTTGACCCCCTCCGATCTTCTTGAAACTCTGGATTCTGACAGAGGGCCACGAGACTTCGACTAGCGCGCAAAAATGGAGGCTCTAGACCCTTCCAGAGCCGAGATATCGGATGTCAAAGTTTTGACCTGAAAAAAAAAACATAAGGGGTAACACTGTCGTTTTTGGCCAAAATTTTGACCCCCTCCGATCTTCTTGAAACTCTGGATTCTGACAGAGGGCCACGAGACTTCGACCAGCACGCAAAAATGGAGGCTCTAGACCCTTCCAGAGCCGAGATATCGGATGTCAAAGTTTTGACCTGAAAAAAAAAACATAAGGGGTAACACTGTCGTTTTTGGCCGAAATTTTGACCCCCTCCGATCTTCTTGAAACTCTGGATTCTGACAGAGAGCCACAAGACTTCGACCAGCGCGCAAAAATGGAGACTCTAGACCCTTCCAGAGCCGAGATATCGGATGTCAAAGTTTTGACCTGAAAAAAAACATAAGGGGTAACACTGTCGTTTTTGGCCGAAATTTTGACCCCCTCCGATCTTCTTGAAACTCTGGATTCTGACAGAGGGCCACGAGACTTCGACTAGCGCGCAAAAATGGAGGCTCTAGACCCTTCCAGAGCCGAGATATCGGATGTCAAAGTTTTGACCTGAAAAAAAAACATAAGGGGTAACACTGTCGTTTTTGGCCGAAATTTTGACCCCCTCCAATCTTCTTGAAACTCTGGATTCTGACAGAGGGCCACGAGACTTCGACCAGCGCGCAAAAATGGAGGCTCTAGACCCTTCCAGAGCCGAGATATCGGATGTCAAAGTTTTGACCTGAAAAAAAAACATAAGGGGTAACACTGTCGTTTTTGGCCGAAATTTTGACCCCCTCCGATCTTCTTGAAACTCTGGATTCTGACAGAGGGCCACGAGACTTCGACTAGCGCGCAAAAATGGAGGCTCTAGACCCTTCCAGAGCCGAGATATCGGATGTCAAAGTTTTGACCTGAAAAAAAAAACATAAGGGGTAACACTGTCGTTTTTGACCTAAATTTTGACCCCCTCCAATCTTCTTGAAACTCTGGATTCTGACAGAGGGCCACGAGACTTCGACCAGCGCGCAAAAATGGAGGCTCTAGACCCTTCCAGAGCCGAGATATCGGATGTCAAAGTTTTGACCTGAAAAAAAAAACATAAGGGGTAACACTGTCGTTTTTGACCTAAATTTTGACCCCCTCCAATCTTCTTGAAACTCTGGATTCTGACAGAGGGCCACGAGACTTCGACCAGCGCGCAAAAATGGAGGCTCTAGACCCTTCCAGAGCCGAGATATCGGATGTCAAAGTTTTGACCTGAAAAAAAAAACATAAGGGGTAACACTGTCGTTTTTGGCCGAAATTTTGACCCCCTCCGATCTTCTTGAAACTCGGGATTCTGACAGAGGGCCACGAGACTTCGACCAGCGCGCAAAAATGGAGGCTCTAGACCCTTCCAGAGCCAAGATATCGGATGTCAAAGTTTTGACCTGAAAAAAAAAACATAAGGGGTAACACTGTCGTTTTTGGCCGAAATTTTGACCCCCTCCGATCTTCTTGAAACTCTGGATTCTGACAGAGGGCCACGAGACTTCGACTAGCGCGCAAAAATGGAGGCTCTAGACCCTTCCAGAGCCGAGATATCGGATGTCAAAGTTTTGACCTGAAAAAAAAACATAAGGGGTAACACTGTCGTTTTTGGCCGAAATTTTGACCCCCTCCAATCTTCTTGAAACTCTGGATTCTGACAGAGGGCCACGAGACTTCGACCAGCGCGCAAAAATGGAGGCTCTAGACCCTTCCAGAGCCGAGATATCGGATGTCAAAGTTTTGACCTGAAAAAAAAACATAAGGGGTAACACTGTCGTTTTTGGCCGAAATTTTGACCCCCTCCGATCTTCTTGAAACTCGGGATTCTGACAGAGGGCCACGAGACTTCGACCAGCGCGCAAAAATGGAGGCTCTAGACCCTTCCAGAGCCGAGATATCGGATGTCAAAGTTTTGACCTGAAAAAAAAACATAAGGGGTAACACTGTCGTTTTTGGCCGAAATTTTGACCCCCTCCGATCTTCTTGAAACTCTGGATTCTGACAGAGGGCCACGAGACTTCGACTAGCGCGCAAAAATGGAGGCTCTAGACCCTTCCAGAGCCGAGATATCGGATGTCAAAGTTTTGACCTGAAAAAAAAACATAAGGGGTAACACTGTCGTTTTTGGCCGAAATTTTGACCCCCTCCGATCTTCTTGAAACTCTGGATTCTGACAGAGGGCCACGAGACTTCGACCAGCGCGCAAAAATGGAGGCTCTAGACCCTTCCAGAGCCGAGATATCGGATGTCAAAGTTTTGACCTGAAAAAAAAAACATAAGGGGTAACACTGTCGTTTTTGGCCGAAATTTTGACCCCCTCCGATCTTCTTGAAACTCGAGATTCTGACAGAGGGCCACGAGACTTCGACCAGCGCGCAAAAATTGAGGCTCTAGACCCTTCCAGAGCCGAGATATCGGATGTCAAAGTTTTGACCTGAAAAAAAAACATAAGGGGTAACACTGTCGTTTTTGGCCGAAATTTTGACCCCCTCCGATCTTCTTGAAACTCTGGATTCTGACAGAGGGCCACGAGACTTCGACCAGCGCGCAAAAATGGAGGCTCTAGACCCTTCCAGAGCCGAGATATCGGATGTCAAAGTTTTGACCTGAAAAAAAAAACATAAGGGGTAACACTGTCGTTTTTGGCCGAAATTTTGACCCCCTCCGATCTTCTTGAAACTCTGGATTCTGACAGAGGGCCACGAGACTTCGACTAGCGCGCAAAAATGGAGGCTCTAGACCCTTCCAGAGCCGAGATATCGGATGTCAAAGTTTTGACCTGAAAAAAAAACATAAGGGGTAACACTGTCGTTTTTGGCCGAAATTTTGACCCCCTCCAATCTTCTTGAAACTCTGGATTCTGACAGAGGGCCACGAGACTTCGACCAGCGCGCAAAAATGGAGGCTCTAGACCCTTCCAGAGCCGAGATATCGGATGTCAAAGTTTTGACCCAAAAAAAAACATAAGGGGTAACACTGTCGTTTTTGGCCGAAATTTTGACCCCCTCCGATCTTCTTGAAACTCTGGATTCTGACAGAGGGCCACGAGACTTCGACCAGCGCGCAAAAATGGAGGCTCTAGACCCTTCCAGAGCCGAGATATCGGATGTCAAAGTTTTGACCTGAAAAAAAAACATAAGGGGTAACACTGTCGTTTTTGGCCGAAATTTTGACCCCCTCCGATCTTCTTGAAACTCTGGATTCTGACAGAGGGCCACGAGACTTCGACTAGCGCGCAAAAATGGAGGCTCTAGACCCTTCCAGAGCCGAGATATCGGATGTCAAAGTTTTGACCTGAAAAAAAAACATAAGGGGTAACACTGTCGTTTTTGGCCGAAATTTTGACCCCCTCCAATCTTCTTGAAACTCTGGATTCTGACAGAGGGCCACGAGACTTCGACTAGCGCGCAAAAATGGAGGCTCTAGACCCTTCCAGAGCCGAGATATCGGATGTCAAAGTTTTGACCTGAAAAAAAAAACATAAGGGGTAACACTGTGGTTTTTGGCCGAAATTTTGACCCCCCCCGATCTTCTTGAAACTCGGGATTCTGACAGAGGGCCACGAGACTTCGACTAGCGCGCAAAAATGGAGGCTCTAGACCCTTCCAGAGCCGAGATATCGGATGTCAAAGTTTTGACCTGAAAAAAAAACATAAGGGGTAACACTGTCGTTTTTGGCCGAAATTTTGACCCCCTCCGATCTTCTTGAAACTCTGGATTCTGACAGAGGGCCACGAGACTTCGACTAGCGCGCAAAAATGGAGGCTCTAGACCCTTCCAGAGCCGAGATATCGGATGTCAAAGTTTTGACCTGAAAAAAAAAACATAAGGGGTAACACTGTCGTTTTTGGCCGAAATTTTGACCCCCTCCGATCTTCTTGAAACTCTGGATTCTGACAGAGGGCCACGAGACTTCGACTAGCGTGCAAAAATGGAGGCTCTAGACCCTTCCAGAGCCGAGATATCGGATGTCAAAGTTTTGACCTGAAAAAAAAACATAAGGGGTAACACTGTCGTTTTTGGCCGAAATTTTGACCCCCTCCGATCTTCTTGAAACTCGGGATTCTGACAGAGGGCCACGAGACTTCGACTAGCGCACAAAAATGGAGGCTCTAGACCCTTCCAGAGCCGAGATATCGGATGTCAAAGTTTTGACCTGAAAAAAAAAACATAAGGGGTAACACTGTCGTTTTTGGCCGAAATTTTGACCCCCTCCAATCTTCTTGAAACTCGGGATTCTGACAGAGGGCCACGAGACTTCGACCAGCGCGCAAAAATGGAGGCTCTAGACCCTTCCAGAGCCGAGATATCGGATGTCAAAGTTTTGACCTGAAAAAAAAACATAAGGGGTAACACTGTCGTTTTTGGCCGAAATTTTGACCCCCTCCGATCTTCTTGAAACTCGGGATTCTGACAGAGGGCCACGAGACTTCGACCAGCGCGCAAAAATGGAGGCTCTAGACCCTTCCAGAGCCGAGATATCGGATGTCAAAGTTTTGACCTGAAAAAAAAACATAAGGGGTAACACTGTCGTTTTTGGCCGAAATTTTGACCCCCTCCGATCTTCTTGAAACTCTGGATTCTGACAGAGGGCCACGAGACTTCGACTAGCGCGCAAAAATGGAGGCTCTAGACCCTTCCAGAGCCGAGATATCGGATGTCAAAGTTTTGACCTGAAAAAAAAACATAAGGGGTAACACTGTCGTTTTTGGCCGAAATTTTGACCCCCCCCGATCTTCTTGAAACTCTGGATTCTGACAGAGGGCCACGAGACTTCGACTAGCGCGCAAAAATGGAGGCTCTAGACCCTTCCAGAGCCGAGATATCGGATGTCAAAGTTTTGACCTGAAAAAAAAACATAAGGGGTAACACTGTCGTTTTTGGCCGAAATTTTGACCCCCTCCAATCTTCTTGAAACTCGGGATTCTGACAGAGGGCCACGAGACTTCGACTAGCGCGCAAAAATGGAGGCTCTAGACCCTTCCAGAGCCGAGATATCGGATGTCAAAGTTTTGACCTGAAAAAAAAACATAAGGGGTAACACTGTCGTTTTTGGCCGAAATTTTGACCCCCTCCAATCTTCTTGAAACTCGGGATTCTGACAGAGGGCCACGAGACTTCGACTAGCGCGCAAAAATGGAGGCTCTAGACCCTTCCAGAGCCGAGATATCGGATGTCAAAGTTTTGACCTGAAAAAAAAAACATAAGGGGTAACACTGTCGTTTTTGGCCGAAATTTTGACCCCCCCCGATCTTCTTGAAACTCTGGATTCTGACAGAGGGCCACGAGACTTCGACTAGCGCGCAAAAATGGAGGCTCTAGACCCTTCCAGAGCCGAGATATCGGATGTCAAAGTTTTGACCTGAAAAAAAAACATAAGGGGTAACACTGTCGTTTTTGGCCGAAATTTTGACCCCCTCCAATCTTCTTGAAACTCGGGATTCTGACAGAGGGCCACGAGACTTCGACCAGCGCGCAAAAATGGAGGCTCTAGACCCTTCCAGAGCCGAGATATCGGATGTCAAAGTTTTGACCTGAAAAAAAAACATAAGGGGTAACACTGTCGTTTTTGGCCGAAATTTTGACCCCCTCCGATCTTCTTGAAACTCTGGATTCTGACAGAGGGCCACGAGACTTCGACTAGCGCACAAAAATGGAGGCTCTAGACCCTTCCAGAGCCGAGATATCGGATGTCAAAGTTTTGACCTGAAAAAAAAACATAAGGGGTAACACTGTCGTTTTTGGCCGAAATTTTGACCCCCTCCGATCTTCTTGAAACTCGGGATTCTGACAGAGGGCCACGAGACTTCGACCAGCGCGCAAAAATGGAGGCTCTAGACCCTTCCAGAGCCGAGATATCGGATGTCAAAGTTTTGACCTGAAAAAAAAAACATAAGGGGTAACACTGTCGTTTTTGGCCGAAATTTTGACCCCCTCCGATCTTCTTGAAACTCTGGATTCTGACAGAGGGCCACGAGACTTCGACTAGCGCGCAAAAATGGAGGCTCTAGACCCTTCCAGAGCCGAGATATCGGATGTCAAAGTTTTGACCTGAAAAAAAAACATAAGGGGTAACACTGTCGTTTTTGGCCGAAATTTTGACCCCCTCCGATCTTCTTGAAACTCTGGATTCTGACAGAGGGCCACGAGACTTCGACTAGCGCGCAAAAATGGAGGCTCTAGACCCTTCCAGAGCCGAGATATCGGATGTCAAAGTTTTGACCTGAAAAAAAAAACATAAGGGGTAACACTGTCGTTTTTGGCCAAAATTTTGACCCCCTCCGATCTTCTTGAAACTCTGGATTCTGACAGAGGGCCACGAGACTTCGACCAGCACGCAAAAATGGAGGCTCTAGACCCTTCCAGAGCCGAGATATCGGATGTCAAAGTTTTGACCTGAAAAAAAAAACATAAGGGGTAACACTGTCGTTTTTGGCCGAAATTTTGACCCCCTCCGATCTTCTTGAAACTCTGGATTCTGACAGAGAGCCACAAGACTTCGACCAGCGCGCAAAAATGGAGACTCTAGACCCTTCCAGAGTCGAGATATCGGATGTCAAAGTTTTGACCTGAAAAAAAACATAAGGGGTAACACTGTCGTTTTTGGCCGAAATTTTGACCCCCTCCGATCTTCTTGAAACTCTGGATTCTGACAGAGGGCCACGAGACTTCGACTAGCGCGCAAAAATGGAGGCTCTAGACCCTTCCAGAGCCGAGATATCGGATGTCAAAGTTTTGACCTGAAAAAAAAACATAAGGGGTAACACTGTCGTTTTTGGCCGAAATTTTGACCCCCTCCAATCTTCTTGAAACTCTGGATTCTGACAGAGGGCCACGAGACTTCGACCAGCGCGCAAAAATGGAGGCTCTAGACCCTTCCAGAGCCGAGATATCGGATGTCAAAGTTTTGACCTGAAAAAAAAACATAAGGGGTAACACTGTCGTTTTTGGCCGAAATTTTGACCCCCTCCGATCTTCTTGAAACTCTGGATTCTGACAGAGGGCCACGAGACTTCGACTAGCGCGCAAAAATGGAGGCTCTAGACCCTTCCAGAGCCGAGATATCGGATGTCAAAGTTTTGACCTGAAAAAAAAAACATAAGGGGTAACACTGTCGTTTTTGACCTAAATTTTGACCCCCTCCAATCTTCTTGAAACTCTGGATTCTGACAGAGGGCCACGAGACTTCGACCAGCGCGCAAAAATGGAGGCTCTAGACCCTTCCAGAGCCGAGATATCGGATGTCAAAGTTTTGACCTGAAAAAAAAAACATAAGGGGTAACACTGTCGTTTTTGACCTAAATTTTGACCCCCTCCAATCTTCTTGAAACTCTGGATTCTGACAGAGGGCCACGAGACTTCGACCAGCGCGCAAAAATGGAGGCTCTAGACCCTTCCAGAGCCGAGATATCGGATGTCAAAGTTTTGACCTGAAAAAAAAAACATAAGGGGTAACACTGTCGTTTTTGGCCGAAATTTTGACCCCCTCCGATCTTCTTGAAACTCGGGATTCTGACAGAGGGCCACGAGACTTCGACCAGCGCGCAAAAATGGAGGCTCTAGACCCTTCCAGAGCCAAGATATCGGATGTCAAAGTTTTGACCTGAAAAAAAAAACATAAGGGGTAACACTGTCGTTTTTGGCCGAAATTTTGACCCCCTCCGATCTTCTTGAAACTCTGGATTCTGACAGAGGGCCACGAGACTTCGACTAGCGCGCAAAAATGGAGGCTCTAGACCCTTCCAGAGCCGAGATATCGGATGTCAAAGTTTTGACCTGAAAAAAAAACATAAGGGGTAACACTGTCGTTTTTGGCCGAAATTTTGACCCCCTCCAATCTTCTTGAAACTCTGGATTCTGACAGAGGGCCACGAGACTTCGACCAGCGCGCAAAAATGGAGGCTCTAGACCCTTCCAGAGCCGAGATATCGGATGTCAAAGTTTTGACCTGAAAAAAAAACATAAGGGGTAACACTGTCGTTTTTGGCCGAAATTTTGACCCCCTCCGATCTTCTTGAAACTCGGGATTCTGACAGAGGGCCACGAGACTTCGACCAGCGCGCAAAAATGGAGGCTCTAGACCCTTCCAGAGCCGAGATATCGGATGTCAAAGTTTTGACCTGAAAAAAAAACATAAGGGGTAACACTGTCGTTTTTGGCCGAAATTTTGACCCCCTCCGATCTTCTTGAAACTCGAGATTCTGACAGAGGGCCACGAGACTTCGACCAGCGCGCAAAAATTGAGGCTCTAGACCCTTCCAGAGCCGAGATATCGGATGTCAAAGTTTTGACCTGAAAAAAAAACATAAGGGGTAACACTGTCGTTTTTGGCCGAAATTTTGACCCCCTCCGATCTTCTTGAAACTCTGGATTCTGACAGAGGGCCACGAGACTTCGACCAGCGCGCAAAAATGGAGGCTCTAGACCCTTCCAGAGCCGAGATATCGGATGTCAAAGTTTTGACCTGAAAAAAAAAACATAAGGGGTAACACTGTCGTTTTTGGCCGAAATTTTGACCCCCTCCGATCTTCTTGAAACTCTGGATTCTGACAGAGGGCCACGAGACTTCGACTAGCGCGCAAAAATGGAGGCTCTAGACCCTTCCAGAGCCGAGATATCGGATGTCAAAGTTTTGACCTGAAAAAAAAAACATAAGGGGTAACACTGTCGTTTTTGGCCGAAATTTTGACCCCCTCCAATCTTCTTGAAACTCTGGATTCTGACAGAGGGCCACGAGACTTCGACCAGCGCGCAAAAATGGAGGCTCTAGACCCTTCCAGAGCCGAGATATCGGATGTCAAAGTTCTGACCTGAAAAAAAACATAAGGGGTAACACTGTCGTTTTTGGCCGAAATTTTGACCCCCTCCGATCTTCTTGAAACTCTGGATTCTGACAGAGGGCCACGAGACTTCGACTAGCGCGCAAAAATGGAGGCTCTAGACCCTTCCAGAGCCGAGATATCGAATGTCAAAGTTTTGACCTGAAAAAAAAACATAAGGGGTAACACTGTCGTTTTTGGCCGAAATTTTGACCCCCTCCGATCTTCTTGAAACTCTGGATTCTGACAGAGGGCCACGAGACTTCGACCAGCGCGCAAAAATGGAGGCTCTAGACCCTTCCAGAGCCGAGATATCGGATGTCAAAGTTTTGACCTGAAAAAAAAAAACATAAGGGGTAACACTGTCGTTTTTGGCCGAAATTTTGACCCCCTCCGATCTTCTTGAAACTCTGGATTCTGACAGAGGGCCACGAGACTTCGACCAGCGCGCAAAAATGGAGGCTCTAGACCCTTCCAGAGCCGAGATATCGGATGTCAAAGTTTTGACCTGAAAAAAAACATAAGGGGTAACACTGTCGTTTTTGGCCGAAATTTTGACCCCCTCCGATCTTCTTGAAACTCTGGATTCTGACAGAGGGCCACGAGACTTCGACTAGCGCGCAAAAATGGAGGCTCTAGACCCTTCCAGAGCCGAGATATCGGATTTCAAAGTTTTGACCTGAAAAAAAAAACATAAGGGGTAACACTGTCGTTTTTGGCCGAAATTTTGACCCCCTCCGATCTTCTTGAAACTCGGGATTCTGACAGAAGGCCACGAGACTTCGACCAGCGCGCAAAAATGGAGGCTCTAGACCCTTCCAGAGCCGAGATATCGGATGTCAAAGTTTTGACCTGAAAAAAAAACATAAGGGGTAACACTGTCGTTTTTGGCCGAAATTTTGACCCCCTCCGATCTTCTTGAAACTCTGGATTCTGACAGAGGGCCACGAGACTTCGACTAGCGCGCAAAAATGGAGGCTCTAGACCCTTCCAGAGCCGAGATATCGGATGTCAAAGTTTTGACCTGAAAAAAAAACATAAGGGTAACACTGTCGTTTTTGGCCGAAATTTTGACCCCCTCCGATCTTCTTGAAACTCGGGATTCTGACAGAGGGCCACGAGACTTCGACCAGCGCGCAAAAATGGAGGCTCTAGACCCTTCCAGAGCCGAGATATCGGATGTCAAAGTTTTGACCTGAAAAAAAAAACATAAGGGGTAACACTGTCGTTTTTGGCCGAAATTTTGACCCCCTCCGATCTTCTTGAAACTCTGGATTCTGACAGAGGGCCACGAGACTTCGACTAGCGCGCAAAAATGGAGGCTCTAGACCCTTCCAGAGCCGAGATATCGGATGTCAAAGTTTTGACCTGAAAAAAAAAACATAAGGGGTAACACTGTCGTTTTTGGCCAAAATTTTGACCCCCTCCGATCTTCTTGAAACTCTGGATTCTGACAGAGGGCCACGAGACTTCGACCAGCACGCAAAAATGGAGGCTCTAGACCCTTCCAGAGCCGAGATATCGGATGTCAAAGTTTTGACCTGAAAAAAAAAACATAAGGGGTAACACTGTCGTTTTTGGCCGAAATTTTGACCCCCTCCGATCTTCTTGAAACTCTGGATTCTGACAGAGAGCCACAAGACTTCGACCAGCGCGCAAAAATGGAGACTCTAGACCCTTCCAGAGCCGAGATATCGGTTTTAAAAGTTTTGACCTGAAAAAAAAAAACATAAGGGGTAACACTGTCGTTTTTGGCCAAAATTTTGACCCCCTCCGATCTTCTTGAAACTCGGGATTCTGACAGAGGGCCACGAGACTTCGACCAGCGCGCAAAAATGGAGGCTCTAGACCCTTCCAGAGCCGAGATATCGGATGTCAAAGTTTTGACCTGAAAAAAAAAACATAAGGGGTAACACTGTCGTTTTTTGCCGAAATTTGACCCCCTCCGATCTTCTTGAAACTCTGGATTCTGACAGAGGGCCACGAGACTTCGACTAGCGCGCAAAAATGGAGGCTCTAGACCCTTCCAGAGCCGAGATATCGGATGTCAAAGTTTTGACCTGAAAAAAAAACATAAGGGGTAACACTGTCGTTTTTGGCCGAAATTTTGACCCCCTCCGATCTTCTTGAAACTCTGGATTCTGACAGAGGGCCACGAGACTTCGACTAGCGCGCAAAAATGGAGGCTCTAGACCCTTCCAGAGCCGAGATATCGGATGTCAAAGTTTTGACCTGAAAAAAAAACATAAGGGGTAACACTGTCGTTTTTGGCCGAAATTTTGACCCCCTCCGATCTTCTTGAAACTCTGGATTCTGACAGAGGGCCACGAGACTTCGACCAGCGCGCAAAAATGGAGGCTCTAGACCCCTTCCAGAGCCGAGATATCGGATGTCAAAGTTTTGACCTGAAAAAAAAACATAAGGGGTAACACTGTCGTTTTTGGCCGAAATTTTGACCCCCTCCGATCTTCTTGAAACTCGGGATTCTGACAGAGGGCCACGAGACTTCGACCAGCGCGCAAAAATGGAGGCTCTAGACCCTTCCAGAGCCGAGATATCGGATGTCAAAGTTTTGACCTGAAAAAAAAACATAAGGGGTAACACTGTCGTTTTTGGCCGAAATTTTGACCCCCTCCGATCTTCTTGAAACTCTGGATTCTGACAGAGGGCCACGAGACTTCGACTAGCGCGCAAAATGGAGGCTCTAGACCCTTCCAGAGCCGAGATATCGGATGTCAAAGTTTTGACCTGAAAAAAAAAACATAAGGGGTAACACTGTCGTTTTGGCCGAAATTTTGACCCCCTCCGATCTTCTTGAAACTCTGGATTCTGACAGAGGGCCACGAGACTTCGACCAGCGCGCAAAAATGGAGGCTCTAGACCCTTCCAGAGCCGAGATATCGGATGTCAAAGTTTTGACCTGAAAAAAAAAACATAAGGGGTAACACTGTCGTTTTGGCCGAAATTTTGACCCCCTCCGATCTTCTTGAAACTCTGGATTCTGACAGAGGGCCACGAGACTTCGACCTAGCGCGCAAAAATGGAGGCTCTAGACCCTTCCAGAGCCGAGATATCGGATGTCAAAGTTTTGACCTGAAAAAAAAAACATAAGGGGTAACACTGTCGTTTTTGGCCGAAATTTTGACCCCCTCCGATCTTCTTGAAACTCTGGATTCTGACAGAGGGCCACGAGACTTCGACTAGCGCGCAAAAATGGAGGCTCTAGACCCTTCCAGAGCCGAGATATCGGATGTCAAAGTTTTGACCTGAAAAAAAAACATAAGGGGTAACACTGTCGTTTTTGGCCGAAATTTTGACCCCCTCCGATCTTCTTGAAACTCGGGATTCTGACAGAGGGCCACGAGACTTCGACCAGCGCGCAAAAATGGAGGCTCTAGACCCTTCCAGAGCCGAGATATCGGATGTCAAAGTTTTGACCTGAAAAAAAAACATAAGGGGTAACACTGTCGTTTTGGCCGAAATTTTGACCCCCTCCGATCTTCTTGAAACTCTGGATTCTGACAGAGGGCCACGAGACTTCGACTAGCGCGCAAAAATGGAGGCTCTAGACCCTTCCAGAGCCGAGATATCGGATGTCAAAGTTTTGACCTGAAAAAAAAAACATAAGGGGTAACACTGTCGTTTTTGGCCGAAATTTTGACCCCCTCCGATCTTCTTGAAACTCGGGATTCTGACAGAGGGCCACGAGACTTCGACAGCGCGCAAAAAATGGAGGCTCTAGACCCTTCCAGAGCCGAGATATCGGATGTCAAAGTTTTGACCTGAAAAAAAAACATAAGGGGTAACACTGTCGTTTTTGGCCGAAATTTTGACCCCCTCCGATCTTCTTGAAACTCTGGATTCTGACAGAGGGCCACGAGACTTCGACTAGCGCGCAAAAATGGAGGCTCTAGACCCTTCCAGAGCCGAGATATCGGATGTCAAAGTTTTGACCTGAAAAAAAAAACATAAGGGGTAACACTGTCGTTTTTGGCCGAAATTTTGACCCCCTCCGATCTTCTTGAAACTCGGATTCTGACAGAGGGCCACGAGACTTCGACCAGCGCGCAAAAATGGAGGCTCTAGACCCTTCCAGAGCCGAGATATCGGATGTCAAAGTTTTGACCTGAAAAAAAAACATAAGGGGTAACACTGTCGTTTTTGGCCGAAATTTTGACCCCCTCCGATCTTCTTGAAACTCTGGATTCTGACAGAGGGCCACGAGACTTCGACTAGCGCGCAAAAATGGAGGCTCTAGACCCTTCCAGAGCGAGATATCGGATGTCAAAGTTTTGACCTGAAAAAAAAACATAAGGGGTAACACTGTCGTTTTTGGCCGAAATTTTGACCCCCTCAGATCTTCTTGAAACTCGGGATTCTGACAGAGGGCCACGAGACTTCGACCAGCGCGCAAAAATGGAGGCTCTAGACCCTTCCAGAGCCGAGATATCGGATGTCAAAGTTTTGACCTGAAAAAAAAACATAAGGGGTAACACTGTCGTTTTTGGCCGAAATTTTGACCCCCTCCGATCTTCTTGAAACTCTGGATTCTGACAGAGGGCCACGAGACTTCGACTAGCGCGCAAAAATGGAGGCTCTAGACCCTTCCAGAGCCGAGATATCGGATGTCAAAGTTTTGACCTGAAAAAAAAACATAAGGGTAACACTGTCGTTTTTGGCCGAAATTTTGACCCCCTCCGATCTTCTTGAAACTCTGGATTCTGACAGAGGGCCACGAGACTTCGACCAGCGCGCAAAAATGGAGGCTCTAGACCCTTCCAGAGCCGAGATATCGGATGTCAAAGTTTTGACCTGAAAAAAAAAACATAAGGGGTAACACTGTCGTTTTTGGCCGAAATTTTGACCCCCTCCGATCTTCTTGAAACTCTGGATTCTGACAGAGGGCCACGAGACTTCGACTAGCGCGCAAAAATGGAGGCTCTAGACCCTTCCAGAGCCGAGATATCGGATGTCAAAGTTTTGACCTGAAAAAAAACATAAGGGGTAACACTGTCGTTTTTGGCCGAAATTTTGACCCCCTCCGATCTTCTTGAAACTCTGGATTCTGACAGAGGGCCACGAGACTTCGACTAGCGCGCAAAAATGGAGGCTCTAGACCCTTCCAGAGCCGAGATATCGGATGTCAAAGTTTTGACCTGAAAAAAAAACATAAGGGGTAACACTGTCGTTTTTGGCCGAAATTTTGACCCCCTCCAATCTTCTTGAAACTCTGGATTCTGACAGAGGGCCACGAGACTTCGACCAGCGCGCAAAAATGGAGGCTCTAGACCCTTCCAGAGCCGAGATATCGGATGTCAAAGTTTTGACCTGAAAAAAAAAACATAAGGGGTAACACTGTCGTTTTTGCCGAAATTTTGACCCCCCTCCGATCTTCTTGAAACTCTGGATTCTGACAGAGGGCCACGAGACTTCGACTAGCGCGCAAAAATGGAGGCTCTAGACCCTTCCAGAGCCGAGATATCGGATGTCAAAGTTTTGACCTGAAAAAAAAACATAAGGGGTAACACTGTCGTTTTTGGCCGAAATTTTGACCCCCTCCGATCTTCTTGAAACTCGGGATTCTGACAGAGGGCCACGAGACTTCGACCAGCGCGCAAAAATGGAGGCTCTAGACCCTTCCAGAGCCGAGATATCGGATGTCAAAGTTTTGACCTGAAAAAAAAAACATAAGGGGTAACACTGTCGTTTTGGCCGAAATTTTGACCCCCTCCGATCTTCTTGAAACTCTGGATTCTGACAGAGGGCCACGAGACTTCGACTAGCGCGCAAAAATGGAGGCTCTAGACCCTTCCAGAGCCGAGATATCGGATGTCAAAGTTTTGACCTGAAAAAAAAACATAAGGGGTAACACTGTCGTTTTTGGCCGAAATTTTGACCCCCTCCGATCTTCTTGAAACTCTGGATTCTGACAGAGGGCCACGAGACTTCGACCAGCGCGCAAAAATGGAGGCTCTAGACCCTTCCAGAGCCGAGATATCGGATGTCAAAGTTTTGACCTGAAAAAAAAAACATAAGGGGTAACACTGTCGTTTTTGGCCGAAATTTTGACCCCCTCCGATCTTCTTGAAACTCGGGATTCTGACAGAGGGCCACGAGACTTCGACCAGCGCGCAAAAATGGAGGCTCTAGACCCTTCCAGAGCCGAGATATCGGATGTCAAAGTTTTGACCTGAAAAAAAAACATAAGGGGTAACACTGTCGTTTTTGGCCGAAATTTTGACCCCCTCCGATCTTCTTGAAACTCTGGATTCTGACAGAGGGCCACGAGACTTCGACTAGCGCGCAAAAATGGAGGCTCTAGACCCTTCCAGAGCCGAGATATCGGATGTCAAAGTTTTGACCTGAAAAAAAAAAACATAAGGGGTAACACTGTCGTTTTTGGCCGAAATTTTGACCCCCTCCGATCTTCTTGAAACTCTGGATTCTGACAGAGGGCCACGAGACTTCGACCAGCGCGCAAAAATGGAGGCTCTAGACCCTTCCAGAGCCGAGATATCGGATGTCAAAGTTTTGACCTGAAAAAAAAAACATAAGGGGTAACACTGTCGTTTTTGGCCGAAATTTTGACCCCCTCCGATCTTCTTGAAACTCTGGATTCTGACAGAGGGCCACGAGACTTCGACCAGCGCGCAAAAATGGAGGCTCTAGACCCTTCCAGAGCCGAGATATCGGATGTCAAAGTTTTGACCTGAAAAAAAAACATAAGGGGTAACACTGTCGTTTTTGGCCGAAATTTTGACCCCCTCCGATCTTCTTGAAACTCTGGATTCTGACAGAGGGCCACGAGACTTCGACCAGCGCGCAAAAATGGAGGCTCTAGACCCTTCCAGAGCCGAGATATCGGATGTCAAAGTTTTGACCTGAAAAAAAAAACATAAGGGGTAACACTGTCGTTTTTGGCCGAAATTTTGACCCCCTCCGATCTTCTTGAAACTCTGGATTCTGACAGAGGGCCACGAGACTTCGACCAGCGCGCAAAAATGGAGGCTCTAGACCCTTCCAGAGCCGAGATATCGGATGTCAAAGTTTTGACCTGAAAAAAAAACATAAGGGGTAACACTGTCGTTTTTGGCCGAAATTTTGACCCCCTCCGATCTTCTTGAAACTCTGGATTCTGACAGAGGGCCACGAGACTTCGACCAGCGCGCAAAAATGGAGGCTCTAGACCCTTCCAGAGCCGAGATATCGGATGTCAAAGTTTTGACCTGAAAAAAAAAACATAAGGGGTAACACTGTCGTTTTTGGCCGAAATTTTGACCCCCTCCGATCTTCTTGAAACTCTGGATTCTGACAGAGGGCCACGAGACTTCGACCAGCGCGCAAAAATGGAGGCTCTAGACCCTTCCAGAGCCGAGATATCGGATGTCAAAGTTTTGACCTGAAAAAAAAAACATAAGGGGTAACACTGTCGTTTTTGGCCGAAATTTTGACCCCCTCCGATCTTCTTGAAACTCTGGATTCTGACAGAGGGCCACGAGACTTCGACTAGCGCGCAAAAATGGAGGCTCTAGACCCTTCCAGAGCCGAGATATCGGATGTCAAAGTTTTGACCTGAAAAAAAAACATAAGGGGTAACACTGTCGTTTTTGCCGAAATTTTGACCCCCTCCAATCTTCTTGAAACTCTGGATTCTGACAGAGGGCCACGAGACTTCGACTAGCGCGCAAAAATGGAGGCTCTAGACCCTTCCAGAGCCGAGATATCGGATGTCAAAGTTTTGACCTGAAAAAAAAAACATAAGGGGTAACACTGTCGTTTTTGGCCGAAATTTTGACCCCCTCCGATCTTCTTGAAACTCGGGATTCTGACAGAGGGCCACGAGACTTCGACTAGCGCGCAAAAATGGAGGCTCTAGACCCTTCCAGAGCCGAGATATCGGATGTCAAAGTTTTGACCTGAAAAAAAAACATAAGGGGTAACACTGTCGTTTTTGGCCGAAATTTTGACCCCCTCCGATCTTCTTGAAACTCTGGATTCTGACAGAGGGCCACGAGACTTCGACTAGCGCGCAAAAATGGAGGCTCTAGACCCTTCCAGAGCCGAGATATCGGATGTCAAAGTTTTGACCTGAAAAAAAAAACATAAGGGGTAACACTGTCGTTTTTGGCCGAAATTTTGACCCCCTCCGATCTTCTTGAAACTCTGGATTCTGACAGAGGGCCACGAGACTTCGACCAGCGCGCAAAAATGGAGGCTCTAGACCCTTCCAGAGCCGAGATATCGGATGTCAAAGTTTTGACCTGAAAAAAAAAACATAAGGGGTAACACTGTCGTTTTGGCCGAAATTTTGACCCCCTCCGATCTTCTTGAAACTCTGGATTCTGACAGAGGGCCACGAGACTTCGACTAGCGCGCAAAAATGGAGGCTCTAGACCCTTCCAGAGCCGAGATATCGGATGTCAAAGTTTTGACCTGAAAAAAAAACATAAGGGGTAACACTGTCGTTTTTGGCCGAAATTTTGACCCCCTCCAGATCTTCTTGAAACTCGGGATTCTGACAGAGGGCCACGAGACTTCGACCAGCGCGCAAAAATGGAGGCTCTAGACCCTTCCAGAGCCGAGATATCGGATGTCAAAGTTTTGACCTGAAAAAAAAACATAAGGGGTAACACTGTCGTTTTTGGCCGAAATTTTGACCCCCTCCGATCTTCTTGAAACTCTGGATTCTGACAGAGGGCCACGAGACTTCGACTAGCGCGCAAAAATGGAGGCTCTAGACCCTTCCAGAGCCGAGATATCGGATGTCAAAGTTTTGACCTGAAAAAAAAAACATAAGGGGTAACACTGTCGTTTTTGGCCGAAATTTTGACCCCCTCCGATCTTCTTGAAACTCTGGATTCTGACAGAGGGCCACGAGACTTCGACCAGCGCGCAAAAATGGAGGCTCTAGACCCTTCCAGAGCCGAGATATCGGATGTCAAAGTTTTGACCTGAAAAAAAAAACATAAGGGGTAACACTGTCGTTTTTGGCCGAAATTTTGACCCCCTCCGATCTTCTTGAAACTCTGGATTCTGACAGAGGGCCACGAGACTTCGACTAGCGCGCAAAAATGGAGGCTCTAGACCCTTCCAGAGCCGAGATATCGGATGTCAAAGTTTTGACCTGAAAAAAAAACATAAGGGGTAACACTGTCGTTTTTGGCCGAAATTTTGACCCCCTCCGATCTTCTTGAAACTCTGGATTCTGACAGAGGGCCACGAGACTTCGACTAGCGCGCAAAAATGGAGGCTCTAGACCCTTCCAGAGCCGAGATATCGGATGTCAAAGTTTTGACCTGAAAAAAAAACATAAGGGGTAACACTGTCGTTTTTGGCCGAAATTTTGACCCCCTCCAATCTTCTTGAAACTCTGGATTCTGACAGAGGGCCACGAGACTTCGACCTAGCGCGCAAAAATGGAGGCTCTAGACCCTTCCAGAGCCGAGATATCGGATGTCAAAGTTTTGACCTGAAAAAAAAACATAAGGGGTAACACTGTCGTTTTTGGCCGAATTTTGACCCCTCCGATCTTCTTGAAACTCGGGATTCTGACAGAGGGCCACGAGACTTCGACTAGCGCGCAAAAATGGAGGCTCTAGACCCTTCCAGAGCCGAGATATCGGATGTCAAAGTTTTGACCTGAAAAAAAAAACATAAGGGGTAACACTGTCGTTTTTGGCCGAAATTTTGACCCCCTCCGATCTTCTTGAAACTCTGGATTCTGACAGAGGGCCACGAGACTTCGACTAGCGCGCAAAAATGGAGGCTCTAGACCCTTCCAGAGCCGAGATATCGGATGTCAAAGTTTTGACCTGAAAAAAAAAACATAAGGGGTAACACTGTCGTTTTTGGCCGAAATTTTGACCCCCTCCGATCTTCTTGAAACTCGGGATTCTGACAGAGGGCCACGAGACTTCGACCAGCGCGCAAAAATGGAGGCTCTAGACCCTTCCAGAGCCGAGATATCGGATGTCAAAGTTTTGACCTGAAAAAAAAAACATAAGGGGTAACACTGTCGTTTTTGGCCGAAATTTTGACCCCCTCCGATCTTCTTGAAACTCTGGATTCTGACAGAGGGCCACGAGACTTCGACCTAGCGCGCAAAAATGGAGGCTCTAGACCCTTCCAGAGCCGAGATATCGGATGTCAAAGTTTTGACCTGAAAAAAAAAACATAAGGGGTAACACTGTCGTTTTTGGCCGAAATTTTGACCCCCTCCGATCTTCTTGAAACTCGGATTCTGACAGAGGGCCACGAGACTTCGACCAGCGCGCAAAAATGGAGGCTCTAGACCCTTCCAGAGCCGAGATATCGGATGTCAAAGTTTTGACCTGAAAAAAAAAACATAAGGGGTAACACTGTCGTTTTTGGCCGAAATTTTGACCCCCTCCGATCTTCTTGAAACTCTGGATTCTGACAGAGGCCACGAGACTTCGACCTAGCGCGCAAAAATGGAGGCTCTAGACCCTTCCAGAGCCGAGATATCGGATGTCAAAGTTTTGACCTGAAAAAAAAAACATAAGGGGTAACACTGTCGTTTTTGGCCGAAATTTTGACCCCCTCCGATCTTCTTGAAACTCGGGATTCTGACAGAGGGCCACGAGACTTCGACCAGCGCGCAAAAATGGAGGCTCTAGACCCTTCCAGAGCCGAGATATCGGATGTCAAAGTTTTGACCTGAAAAAAAAACATAAGGGGTAACACTGTCGTTTTTGGCCGAAATTTTGACCCCCTCCGATCTTCTTGAAACTCTGGATTCTGACAGAGGGCCACGAGACTTCGACTAGCGCGCAAAAATGGAGGCTCTAGACCCTTCCAGAGCCGAGATATCGGATGTCAAAGTTTTGACCTGAAAAAAAAAACATAAGGGGTAACACTGTCGTTTTTGGCCGAAATTTTGACCCCCTCCGATCTTCTTGAAACTCTGGATTCTGACAGAGGGCCACGAGACTTCGACCAGCGCGCAAAAATGGAGGCTCTAGACCCTTCCAGAGCCGAGATATCGGATGTCAAAGTTTTGACCTGAAAAAAAAACATAAGGGGTAACACTGTCGTTTTTGGCCGAAATTTTGACCCCCTCCAATCTTCTTGAAACTCTGGATTCTGACAGAGGGCCACGAGACTTCGACCAGCGCGCAAAAATGGAGGCTCTAGACCCTTCCAGAGCCGAGATATCGGATGTCAAAGTTTTGACCTGAAAAAAAAACATAAGGGGTAACACTGTCGTTTTTGGCCGAAATTTTGACCCCCTCCGATCTTCTTGAAACTCTGGATTCTGACAGAGGGCCACGAGACTTCGACAGCGCGCAAAAATGGAGGCTCTAGACCCTTCCAGAGCCGAGATATCGGATGTCAAAGTTTTGACCTGAAAAAAAAACATAAGGGGTAACACTGTCGTTTTGGCCGAAATTTTGACCCCCTCCGATCTTCTTGAAACTCTGGATTCTGACAGAGGGCCACGAGACTTCGACCAGCGCGCAAAAATGGAGGCTCTAGACCCTTCCAGAGCCGAGATATCGGATGTCAAAGTTTTGACCTGAAAAAAAAAACATAAGGGGTAACACTGTCGTTTTTGGCCGAAATTTTGACCCCTCCGATCTTCTTGAAACTCTGGATTCTGACAGAGGGCCACGAGACTTCGACAGCGCGCAAAAATGGAGGCTCTAGACCCTTCCAGAGCCGAGATATCGGATGTCAAAGTTTTGACCTGAAAAAAAAACATAAGGGGTAACACTGTCGTTTTTGGCCGAAATTTTGACCCCCTCCGATCTTCTTGAAACTCGGGATTCTGACAGAGGGCCACGAGACTTCGACCAGCGCGCAAAAATGGAGGCTCTAGACCCTTCCAGAGCCGAGATATCGGATGTCAAAGTTTTGACCTGAAAAAAAAACATAAGGGGTAACACTGTCGTTTTTGGCCGAAATTTTGACCCCCTCCGATCTTCTTGAAACTCTGGATTCTGACAGAGGGCCACGAGACTTCGACTAGCGCGCAAAAATGGAGGCTCTAGACCCTTCCAGAGCCGAGATATCGGATGTCAAAGTTTTGACCTGAAAAAAAAAACATAAGGGGTAACACTGTCGTTTTTGGCCGAAATTTTGACCCCCTCCGATCTTCTTGAAACTCTGGATTCTGACAGAGGGCCACGAGACTTCGACCAGCGCGCAAAAATGGAGGCTCTAGACCCTTCCAGAGCCGAGATATCGGATGTCAAAGTTTTGACCTGAAAAAAAAAACATAAGGGGTAACACTGTCGTTTTTGGCCGAAATTTTGACCCCCTCCGATCTTCTTGAAACTCTGGATTCTGACAGAGGGCCACGAGACTTCGACCAGCGCGCAAAAATGGAGGCTCTAGACCCTTCCAGAGCCGAGATATCGGATGTCAAAGTTTTGACCTGAAAAAAAAACATAAGGGGTAACACTGTCGTTTTTGGCCGAAATTTTGACCCCCTCCGATCTTCTTGAAACTCGGATTCTGACAGAGGGCCACGAGACTTCGACCAGCGCGCAAAAATGGAGGCTCTAGACCCTTCCAGAGCCGAGATATCGGATGTCAAAGTTTTGACCTGAAAAAAAAACATAAGGGGTAACACTGTCGTTTTTGGCCGAAATTTTGACCCCCTCCGATCTTCTTGAAACTCTGGATTCTGACAGAGGGCCACGAGACTTCGACCAGCGCGCAAAAATGGAGGCTCTAGACCCTTCCAGAGCCGAGATATCGGATGTCAAAGTTTTGACCTGAAAAAAAAACATAAGGGGTAACACTGTCGTTTTTGGCCGAAATTTTGACCCCCTCCGATCTTCTTGAAACTCTGGATTCTGACAGAGGGCCACGAGACTTCGACTAGCGCGCAAAAATGGAGGCTCTAGACCCTTCCAGAGCCGAGATATCGGATGTCAAAGTTTTGACCTGAAAAAAAAACATAAGGGGTAACACTGTCGTTTTTGGCCGAAATTTTGACCCCCTCCGATCTTCTTGAAACTCTGGATTCTGACAGAGGGCCACGAGACTTCGACCAGCGCGCAAAAATGGAGGCTCTAGACCCTTCCAGAGCCGAGATATCGGATGTCAAAGTTTTGACCTGAAAAAAAAACATAAGGGGTAACACTGTCGTTTTTGGCCGAAATTTTGACCCCCTCCGATCTTCTTGAAACTCTGGATCTGACAGAGGGCCACGAGACTTCGACCTAGCGCGCAAAAATGGAGGCTCTAGACCCTTCCAGAGCCGAGATATCGGATGTCAAAGTTTTGACCTGAAAAAAAAACATAAGGGGTAACACTGTCGTTTTTGGCCGAAATTTTGACCCCCTCCGATCTTCTTGAAACTCTGGATTCTGACAGAGGGCCACGAGACTTCGACAGCGCGCAAAAATGGAGGCTCTAGACCCTTCCAGAGCCGAGATATCGGATGTCAAAGTTTTGACCTGAAAAAAAAACATAAGGGGTAACACTGTCGTTTTTGGCCGAAATTTTGACCCCCTCCGATCTTCTTGAAACTCTGGATTCTGACAGAGGGCCACGAGACTTCGACCAGCGCGCAAAAATGGAGGCTCTAGACCCTTCCAGAGCCGAGATATCGGATGTCAAAGTTTTGACCTGAAAAAAAAACATAAGGGGTAACACTGTCGTTTTTGGCCGAAATTTTGACCCCCTCCGATCTTCTTGAAACTCTGGATTCTGACAGAGGGCCACGAGACTTCGACTAGCGCGCAAAAATGGAGGCTCTAGACCCTTCCAGAGCCGAGATATCGGATGTCAAAGTTTTGACCTGAAAAAAAAACATAAGGGGTAACACTGTCGTTTTTGCCGAAATTTTGACCCCCTCCGATCTTCTTGAAACTCTGGATTCTGGACAGAGGGCCACGAGACTTCGACCAGCGCGCAAAAATGGAGGCTCTAGACCCTTCCAGAGCCGAGATATCGGATGTCAAAGTTTTGACCTGAAAAAAAAACATAAGGGGTAACACTGTCGTTTTTGGCCGAAATTTTGACCCCCTCCGATCTTCTTGAAACTCTGGATTCTGACAGAGGGCCACGAGACTTCGACCAGCGCGCAAAAATGGAGGCTCTAGACCCTTCCAGAGCCGAGATATCGGATGTCAAAGTTTGACCTGAAAAAAAAACATAAGGGGTAACACTGTCGTTTTTGGCCGAAATTTTGACCCCCTCCGATCTTCTTGAAACTCTGGATTCTGACAGAGGGCCACGAGACTTCGACCAGCGCGCAAAAATGGAGGCTCTAGACCCTTCCAGAGCCGAGATATCGGATGTCAAAGTTTTGACCTGAAAAAAAAAACATAAGGGGTAACACTGTCGTTTTTGGCCGAAATTTTGACCCCCTCCGATCTTCTTGAAACTCTGGATTCTGACAGAGGGCCACGAGACTTCGACCTAGCGCGCAAAAATGGAGGCTCTAGACCCTTCCAGAGCCGAGATATCGGATGTCAAAGTTTTGACCTGAAAAAAAAAACATAAGGGGTAACACTGTCGTTTTTGGCCGAAATTTTGACCCCCTCCGATCTTCTTGAAACTCTGGATTCTGACAGAGGGCCACGAGACTTCGACCAGCGCGCAAAAATGGAGGCTCTAGACCCTTCCAGAGCGAGATATCGGATGTCAAAGTTTTGACCTGAAAAAAAAAACATAAGGGGTAACACTGTCGTTTTTGGCCGAAATTTTGACCCCCTCCGATCTTCTTGAAACTCTGGATCTGACAGAGGGCCACGAGACTTCGACCAGCGCGCAAAAATGGAGGCTCTAGACCCTTCCAGAGCCGAGATATCGGATGTCAAAGTTTTGACCTGAAAAAAAAACATAAGGGGTAACACTGTCGTTTTTGGCCGAAATTTTGACCCCCTCCGATCTTCTTGAAACTCGGGATTCTGACAGAGGGCCACGAGACTTCGACCAGCGCGCAAAATGGAGGCTCTAGACCCTTCCAGAGCCGAGATATCGGATGTCAAGTTTTGACCTGAAAAAAAAACATAAGGGGTAACACTGTCGTTTTTTGCCGAAATTTTGACCCCCTCCTATCTTCTTGAAACTCTGGATTCTGACAGAGGGCCACGAGACTTCGACCTAGCGCGCAAAAATGGAGGCTCTAGACCCTTCCAGAGCCGAGATATCGGATGTCAAAGTTTTGACCTGAAAAAAAAACATAAGGGGTAACACTGTCGTTTTTGGCCGAAATTTTGACCCCCTCCGATCTTCTTGAAACTCTGGATTCTGACAGAGGGCCACGAGACTTCGACCAGCGCGCAAAAAATGGAGGCTCTAGACCCTTCCAGAGCCGAGATATCGGATGTCAAAGTTTTGACCTGAAAAAAAAACATAAGGGGTAACACTGTCGTTTTTGGCCGAAATTTTGACCCCCTCCGATCTTCTTGAAACTCTGGATTCTGACAGAGGGCCACGAGACTTCGACCAGCGCGCAAAAATGGAGGCTCTAGACCCTTCAGAGCCGAGATATCGGATGTCAAAGTTTTGACCTGAAAAAAAAACATAAGGGGTAACACTGTCGTTTTTGGCCGAAATTTTGACCCCCTCCGATCTTCTTGAAACTCTGGATTCTGACAGAGGGCCACGAGACTTCGACCTAGCGCGCAAAAAATGGAGGCTCTAGACCCTTCCAGAGCCGAGATATCGGATGTCAAAGTTTTGACCTGAAAAAAAAACATAAGGGTAACACTGTCGTTTTTTGGCCGAAATTTTGACCCCCTCCGATCTTCTTGAAACTCTGGATTCTGACAGAGGCCACGAGACTTCGACCAGCGCGCAAAAATGGAGGCTCTAGACCCTTCCAGAGCCGAGATATCGGATGTCAAAGTTTTGACCTGAAAAAAAAAACATAAGGGTAACACTGTCGTTTTTGGCCGAAATTTTGACCCCCTCCGATCTTCTTGAAACTCTGGATTCTGACAGAGGGCCACGAGACTTCGACTAGCGCGCAAAAATGGAGGCTCTAGACCCTTCCAGAGCCGAGATATCGGATGTCAAAGTTTGACCTGAAAAAAAAAACATAAGGGGTAACACTGTCGTTTTTGGCCGAAATTTTGGACCCCTCCGATCTTCTTGAAACTCTGGATTCTGACAGAGGGCCACGAGACTTCGACCCAGCGCGCAAAAATGGAGGCTCTAGACCCTTCCAGAGCCGAGATATCGGATGTCAAAGTTTTGACCTGAAAAAAAACATAAGGGGTAACACTGTCGTTTTTGGCCGAAATTTTGACCCCCTCCGATCTTCTTGAAACTCTGGATTCTGACAGAGGGCCACAAGACTTCGACAGCGCGCAAAAATGGAGGCTCTAGACCCTTCCAGAGCCGAGATATCGGATTTCAAAGTTTTGACCTGAAAAAAAAACATAAGGGGTAACACTGTCCGTTTTTGGCCGAAATTTTGACCCCCTCCGATCTTCTTGAAACTCTGGATTCTGACAGAGGGCCACGAGACTTCGACCAGCGCGCAAAAATGGAGGCTCTAGACCCTTCCAGAGCCGAGATATCGGATGTCAAAGTTTTGACCTGAAAAAAAAACATAAGGGGTAACACTGTCGTTTTTGGCCGAAATTTTGACCCCCTCCGATCTTCTTGAAACTCTGGATTCTGACAGAGGGCCACGAGACTTCGACCAGCGCGCAAAAATGGAGGCTCTAGACCCTTCCAGAGCCGAGATATCGGATGTCAAAGTTTTGACCTGAAAAAAAAACATAAGGGGTAACACTGTCGTTTTTGGCCGAAATTTTGACCCCCTCCGATCTTCTTGAAACTCTGGATTCTGACAGAGGGCCACGAGACTTCGACCAGCGCGCAAAAATGGAGGCTCTAGACCCTTCACAGAGCCGAGATATCGGATGTCAAAGTTTTGACCTGAAAAAAAAAACATAAGGGGTAACACTGTCGTTTTTGGCCGAAATTTTGACCCCCTCCGATCTTCTTGAAACTCTGGATTCTGACAGAGGGCCACGAGACTTCGACCAGCGCGCAAAAATGGAGGCTCTAGACCCTTCCAGAGCCGAGATATCGGATGTCAAAGTTTTGACCTGAAAAAAAAACATAAGGGGTAACACTGTCGTTTTTGGCCGAAATTTTGACCCCCTCCGATCTTCTTGAAACTCTGGATTCTGACAGAGGGCCACGAGACTTCGACCAGCGCGCAAAAATGGAGGCTCTAGACCCTTCCAGAGCCGAGATATCGGATGTCAAAGTTTTGACCTGAAAAAAAAACATAAGGGGTAACACTGTCGTTTTTGGCCGAAATTTTGACCCCCTCCTATCTTCTTGAAACTCGGATTCTGACAGAGGGCCACGAGACTTCGACCAGCGCGCAAAAATGGAGGCTCTAGACCCTTCCAGAGCCGAGATATCGGATGTCAAAGTTTTGACCTGAAAAAAAAAACATAAGGGGTAACACTGTCGTTTTTGGCCGAAATTTTGACCCCCTCCGATCTTCTTGAAACTCGGGATTCTGACCAGAGGGCCACGAGACTTCGACCAGCGCGCAAAAATGGAGGCTCTAGACCCTTCCAGAGCCGAGATATCGGATGTCAAAGTTTTGACCTGAAAAAAAAAACATAAGGGGTAACACTGTCGTTTTTGGCCGAAATTTTGACCCCCTCCGATCTTCTTGAAACTCTGGATTCTGACAGAGGGCCACGAGACTTCGACCAGCGCGCAAAAATGGAGGCTCTAGACCCTTCCAGAGCCGAGATATCGGATGTCAAAGTTTTGACCTGAAAAAAAACATAAGGGGTAACACTGTCGTTTTTGGCCGAAATTTTGACCCCCTCCGATCTTCTTGAAACTCTGGATTCTGACAGAGGGCCACGAGACTTCGACCAGCGCGCAAAAATGGAGGCTCTAGACCCTTCCAGAGCCGAGATATCGGATGTCAAAGTTTTGACCTGAAAAAAAAAACATAAGGGGTAACACTGTCGTTTTTGGCCGAAATTTTGACCCCCTCGATCTTCTTGAAACTCTGGATTCTGACAGAGGGCCAA